>PITA01030763.1:0-16101 GCA_004023965.1 Spilogale gracilis | reverse complement strand
GAATGGATAAAGAAGATGTGGTACATATATACAATGGAATACTATGCCTCCATCAGAAAGGATGAATATCCAACTTTTGTAGCAACATGGACTGGACTGGAAGAGATTATGCTGAGTGAAATAAGCCAAGTAGAGAAAGTCAAGTATCACATGGTTTCACTTACTTGCGGTGCATGAGGGGTAACCTGGAGGACAGCGGAGAAGGAAAGTAAATGGGAAATATGGTAATCCAGGGAGAGAAATGAAACAACAGACACTTTGGACACAGAAACAAACTGAGGGACTTGGAGGGAGGGAGGTGGAGGGATGGGAGTGTCTGGTGGTGGGTACTGGGGACACCAAAAGCGTGGAGCACTGGGTGTGGGGAATGGGGAATGATTCTTGGAACACCGGAAAAAAAAATTTAAGTAACAAGAAAGAAAGAAAGAAAGAAAGAAAGAAAGAAAGAAAGAAAGAAAGAAAGAAAGAAAGAAAGAAAGAAGAAAGAAAGAAAAATTGTTATGCAGTAATTAGTTTCAGTAGACATCAAAGGTCCAAAGCATCATCTCTTTAAAATATGTCTTTACGGGGTGCTGGGGTGGCTCAGTCATTAAGCATCTACCTTCACCTCAGGTCTTGATCCCCAATCCCGGGACTGAGCCACAATTGGGCTCCCTGCTGAGCAGGAAGCCTGCTTCTCCCTCTCTCACTCCCCCTGCGTGTGTTCCCTCTCTCTCTGTGTTTCTCTCAGTCAAATAAATAAATAAAATCTTTTAAAAAATAAAAATAAATATGTCTTTAGGGTGTACCTGGGTGGCTCAGTCAGATAAGCATCTGCCTTTGGCTCATGTCACAATCTTGGGATCCTAGCATTCAGTCTGCTTCCCATCTAAACCCTCCACTTATGCTTGCTCTCTCTTTCTCTCAAAAAGATAAGTAAAATTTTAAATAAATAAAAATAATATGTCTTTAGGACTATATAAAGGGCCTTAAAATGTTGTAGATTTCATAGCATAGACTGACCTTCATTGTTATGTCACTTTTAATACTATAGTGTAATCAAGAAAGACCCAATTTTTTTAAAAAAATTTTTTTGAGTATAGTTGACACAAATGCCACATTAGTTTCAGGTATACAGCATAGTGATTCAGCTTCTTGATATGTTAAGCAATGCTCACCACAAGTGTAGCTAATATCTGTCACCATGCAGTGCTATTACAATATCATTTAGTATATCCCCTATGCTATTACTTTGATTCACATGACTTATCACTGCATAACTGGAACCCTGTATTGGCCACTCCTCTTCACCATTTTGCTCATCACCTCATTCTCCTCTCTCCTCTGGCAACATATCTGTTTTTATATATGGAAAGACCCAGTTTTTTAATGCACCATACAATTTGGATGGACCTCTCTAAGAGAAAGACCATAAACTGAAAGTAAAAGTTAAATTTAATAGTAAATATTTGTTTAAAATTAGAAAAAAAAATAAACTTAAAATTAGAAATGAATTATTACAAATTATATAGTTAGAAAAGATGACAGATACCACAGACATCATAAAAACCAGAACGTTAACATAGTATGTATATTGTCTTATACAACTCTTTAATTTTTTCATATTTGACTGAATACCCTTTAGAGATAATATCTCTTCATGTGACACAATTTTCTAATATTTTCAACATAAAGAAAGTAGAAAAATAATTCAGTCTTTCCTTTAGCATGTTTGATTTAAATTTGTCCCTTGTTATTGAAATATTAGAAAAGTTCCTTTGGGTTCACAACTCATGATTTGTAATGTTCTATAAATTTTTAGCATTGTTGTCAAGTTTTGGAAAACTTCTGTCAAGTTTCCTTGATATAATGAACTACAATATTTCAGGGCATTAAATGAGTTTTTGTGCTGTGATTAATATTAACTACTACTTGAATTGAGTGAGGTATTGTAAATTAGTTTGCTCTCAATGTCCTCATTGTAGAGACATAAGTACTATAGTATCTCTATTGTTGTTAATATATCATGTGTGGCAGAAGCCAACTTCCATTCTCATTAGGCATCATGAGATGCCTTAAATTTTACACAACTGATGATTGTCTCCATACTTTTAAAAACATTTCTCCCTCAATACCCATATCCTTCTGGTGCCAGGCATTATACCACACATCCATACATCTGTGCTGTGTCTTCCATCCTGCATCTTTGTGACATGATGCCAGTCAATTTGGCACAGGGGTGATAGGAGTATTTCTAGAAGCCATTCTTAAACTTAAATGACCATCAGTGATGGAATTATATACAATTGTGACTACAGAATGTATCTCACTGATACCAAGCTAAATGTTTTCTCTCTTGGACTTGTTATTTGAGTCCTCCAAATATCTGTGATTTTCTAATGGCAACTAACTCAGTGGAAGTATGATGAAGAGGAAATCAGAATAGACAAAGACAATAGTTTATTTCTTACAATTAAGGTATCTTTTCAATTAAAACAAATGACTGCAAAAAAAAAACCCACTAAGTTCCCTCTCATGTCCTTGATAGTGTTTGTTCAAAAGAAAAAGCCTATACTGAAAAAATAAAATAAATTTAAACTATACACACACACACACACACACACACACACACACACAAAACACACACAAAAAAAAAGAAAAAGAAAAAGTCTATAGCTCAAACTTAATTGGCCTTGAAGGAAATCAAGCTGTGAAGAATACAGTTTTTTGCCCTGTTCTCACTGGGCTTCCATATAACTGTTTCATGACGAATTCATTCAGTCATCTGCTTAATTTGTATCCATCCTCTAAGTCCTTTTCCCTCCACCCATTCCAATGCAATTGCCAAAGAAACATTACAATACTGTATGTCCTACATTCCCATTCGTTGGTTAGATCTGTTAAAGATTAAATATTGCCTATAAAATAATTTATGACTTTTGTGTGAAATTCAACCCTTTTCTCATTCAAAACGCTTTCCACAGCTTCCTTGTGCAAAACCACTGCTCCAGTGTTAGTCTTCTTATTAATTCCAGAACACTCTCTTCACTTTTCTTAACCTTAGAATCTGTGATCAGGTGTGCTTGTCCCTTAAACTACAACTTAATAACCCAATGTTTTTGAGTTCATCCCAAATCAAGCCTTTTAGGAAAGTAATTTCTCCTTCCTCCTAACTCCTGTAGTATCTATTGACCTCACTAGTCATTTTTCACTCAGCATTGATGTTACTTCCACTTTGAATAAAATGGATTTTTTTTTCTAAAACAAATTTATAACTCTCTTAGTATTAATAGTTAAATATTTGTTGTGTATGATTGCTAATGGTAATCTAATACTATATAACAACTTTATATAATTAAGCATAACGTGTT
This sequence comes from Spilogale gracilis, assembly GCA_004023965.1. Classification (NCBI taxonomy): domain Eukaryota; kingdom Metazoa; phylum Chordata; class Mammalia; order Carnivora; family Mephitidae; genus Spilogale; species Spilogale gracilis. Next base: position 12,751 of record PITA01030763.1, on the reverse strand, counting down.
GGTATTATCTTTTGTTCTTCTAAATCTCTTTTAAATAAACATTTGGTTTTTTTACAGTATTGATGAAGAATAAAAAGGCAACAATAGCATTCAATTAATGCCTTATCTTTTTTGAAAAAGATTAACTTATTTATTTTAGAGACAAAGCATGGGGGCAAAGGGCAGAAAGAGACAGAGAGGATCATAAGCAGACGTCACACTGAGCTCAGAGCGTGTTGCTAGGCTCCATCCCACAACCCTGAGATCACAACCTGAACCAAAAATAAGTCAGACACTTAACCAACTGCACCACTTGGGCACTACAGTTAATGTCTTATTATTGATCTTCGAACTAACATTGAAAAGAAAAAAACAGTAAAACTAATGCTTTTGAAAGATATTGTTGAAAATAATTCAATTTTTTCACTTCAATAATGGAGTGCTATCTCACATTCAGCAGGTAAAATAAAAATTGTATAGTAAATTCATTCCTAAGCATACTTTAAGTTCTTCATAAACATTAAAAATGTTTACAATAGGAGCTCCTGGGTGGCTCAGTTGGTTAAGCGACTGCATTCAGCTCAGGTCATGACTGGGATCGAGTCCCGCATCAGGCTCCCTGCGGAGCTGGGAGCCTGCTTCTCCCTCTGACCTTCTCCCCTCTCATGCTCTCTCAATAAATAAATAAAATATTTTTAAAAATCTTTACATTAATATGCATGTCTAATTATAAAATACACAGGTAACTATGAAGCATACAATAGAATACATATGTAAATATTTTATATTTTTTAATTAATTAAAAGAGTTATTTATTGTCAGCTAAATTCATGTAAATTTAGTAGCATCAGAAGCAAATCATTTGAGAGGCAGATCTGCATAAGTTAAAAAGTAAGATTCAGGAGATCATCTCTGAATTTGATAGCTGGTCCTATCTGTGTCCTATGACTTTGACAAATTTGCTTAAATGTTCTGCAACACAGTTCACCATCTATACATTGGAAATAATAATAGTGTCCTATTTAATTATATTGTTATAAATCCAATGTTGCCAAGTGTGCTTAGATCTGTGTTTGGTATACAGTTGGAATTCACTAGTGTTAATCATGATAACATTCTAGAGTAGTCCCTAAGTGTTAAGTTATTCTTGTTATTAGACAAGAACTACTATTAGAAACCTAAATAAGGTAAAATATTTGGATTCATACTCAGACAGATAAACCCCAGTGAAAAATAAAGAAGAAGTGTAAATCTCAGCTGTTAATTTATGTGCCACCAGTTCAATGAAATTCAACTTCAGAATGATGGCTGAAAATACATATTTGCTCGATTTCTCACATATACTATCTTATTTCTTAATTTTCTCAAAACAAAATCAAATTTTTTGAATACACATTCAAAAATAAAGGAAATAAAACAGAAAACCATACTGGAAGCAAAATTAAAGGTAAGGAGAGACATTTTATGATGAAATGATTAATGCAAAGAAGGATACCAAATTCTAAATATGTATATAAGCATCATCTTTGCTTTAAAATATATAAAAAATGATGATATAAACCGAAAAATAGACAAATCCACAATCACAATGAAATATTTAACGCATCTTTCCAATATCTAATAGAATAAACAGATTAAGACATAGTAAAAATGTAAAAGATTTGAACTTTAGAATCATAAATTTGACCTACTGACATGGGTACAATATTGACCATATAATGGGCCATAAAGAAAAATCTCATTACATTTTTTTCATTATTTTTGTAAATTTTTATTTAAATACCAGTTAGCATATACTGTAATATTAGTTTCAAGTGTAGAATATAGTGACTCAACACTTCGATACAACACCCAGTGCTCATCACAAGTGCAATTTGTAATCCCCATCACGTATTTCACCATCCCCCATCTCACCTCCTCCTTGGTAACCATCAGTCTTTTCTCTATATGAAGAGTCTGTTTCTTGGTCTGAGTCTCTCCCTCTTCTTTTTTCCTCCCTTTGCTTGTTTGATTTGTTTCTTAAACTCTACATATGAAATTATATGGTATTTGTCTTTCTCTGACTGACTTATTTCACTTGGCATTTACTGTAGCTCCATCCATGTCTTTGCAATTGGCAAGATATCATTCTCAGCCAGCTCAGCTAATAGCTGAATAATATTCCATTGTATATATACACTACCTTTTCTTTATCCATTTATCAGTCAACGGACATTTGGGCTGTTTACATACTTCAGCTATTGTTGATAAAGCTGTTATAAATATTGGGTGTATGTAACCCTTTGAATTAGTATTGTTGCATTTTTAAGGTAAATATCTAGAAGTAGAGTTGCCGGATCATCGGATAGTTCTAGTTTTAACTTTCTGAGGAACCTCCCTACTGTTTTCCAGAGTGGCTGTATCACTCTGCATTCCCACCCACAGTGCAAGAGGGTATCCCTTTCTTTTCTTTTTATTTGACAGAGATCAAGAGATCAAAAGTAGGCAGAGGCAGGCAGAGAGAGAGGAGGAAGCAGGCTCCCTGCTGAGAAGAGCGCAATGTGGGCCTTGGTCCCAGAACCCTGAGATCATGACCTGAGCTGAAGGCAGAGGCTTTAACCCACTGAGCCACCTAGGCACCCTCCCCTTTCTCTTTATTCTTGTCAATACCAGTTGTTTCTTGTGTTGTTGATTTAAGCCATTCTGACAGGGGTGAGGTGGTATCTCATCAGAGTTTTGATTTGTTATTTCCTTGATAATGAGTGATGTTGAACATCTTTCTTGTGTCTGTTGGCCATCTACATGTCTTCCTTGAAAAAGTGTCAATATTTTAATTGAATTATTCATTTTTGGGGTCTTGAGTTTGATAAGTTCTTTACATATTTTGGATATTCGTCTCCACAAATTTCAAAAGAACAGAATTATTGAGAGTGCATCTGTAGACCACAACAAAATTAAACAAGAAAACAACTTTTTTGAAATTTTTTTCTTTGGAGTTTTTCTTTAAATGCCAATTAGTTAACATACAGTGTAGTATTAGTTTCAGGTGTAAAATTTAGTGATTCATCACTTACATACACCACCTAGTGCTCCTCACAAGTGCCCTCCTTCACACCCATCACCCATTTAACCCATCCACCTGCCCACCTCTCCTCCAGCCGCCCTCAGTTTATTCTCTGTAGTTATGAGTCTGTTTTATTGTTTTCTTCTCTCTTCTCCCCCTATGGTCATCTCTTACATTTCTTAAATTCCTCATGTAAATGATATCATATGGTATTTGCCTTTATAAGAAATCAATTTAACAGATAACTAGAAAAAACCCAAGTTCCCAGAAACTGACACTTCCTCAGATATTTTATTTAAAAAATTAAAGTGGTACTTGTAGTTATTGCAGTGTGAATTCACTAAGCCTAGTGCAGAGATTAGGAAATGGACCCCCACATACCCAGTTGCCTGATTTATGAAGAAAATCAGAGTAAAACAGTACACTATGAAAGAGATGATATTTTCAGTATACAGTGCCAGAAGGGTTGGATCGCCATATTTTAAAAATGTATCTGTTGCCCTTTATTATACCATATGCCAAAGTCAAATATAGTCTTAAATGTGAAAGAGAAAATAATGGTTTCAGAAGAAAACATCATTGTATCCTAGGAATAGGCAAGGAATCCTTAAATAGGATACAAAATGTGCTAATCCAAGTAGAAAAAAATTAAAAATTTGTTCTATTTAAAATTTAAAAAATGTCTTTTCTTCTTAAGCACCATTTTCTTTTATTTTTTAATTACAAGTGTTATATCCTGTGACATTTACAAGGAAATGTTCTCCTGTAACTAGAACAATAAATATGCAAGGGGCCTTAGTGACCCAGAATTCTTTACTGCTTTAACATGCCAGTGAAGTTAGCATGAATTTGTGATTTGAACACTGAAAAACTGTCCAGCTTCAAAAGCAGGCTACCTTTGTCAGTTGGACTCTTCAAGAATATGTTTGAAAAAATGAGAGTCAAGCATAATTATGTAAACAAAACATTTAATTGTTCAATTTAAAATGCAGAAATTCTGCCCATTAAAAGACACTGAGCAAAATGACAACTCGTGGATTGGGAGAAGATATTTATAATGAATATTTTCAAGAATGTCTAAGAATATGGGGCCCTGGGTGGCTCAGCTGGTTGAGCGACTGCTTTTGGCTTGGGTCATGATCCTGGAGACCCAGGATCGAGCCCCACATCGGGCTTCCTGCTTGGCAGGAAGCCTGCTTGTCCCTCTCTCAGTCCCTCTGCTTGTGTTCCCTCTCTAGCTGTGTTTCTCTCTGTCAAAAAAATAAATAAAATCTTTTAAAAAAAAAGAATGTCTAAAAATATAAAAGGAATTCCTACAATGAGATAAGTAAAAGACAGATAACTCAATAGAAAATATATATACACACAGAAGACTTGCATGGACAGTTCACCAAAGAGGATATCTAAATCACCAACTGCTACATGAAAGTCACTCAACTTCATTTGTTCTCAGGAAAATTCATACTAAAACCCCAGAGAATTACTGCTCTGTGTTCACCAGAATGGCTAAAATTACACAAGTTGAAAACATCAAGTGTGTTGAGGATTTGGAGCAATTCATATACTGCTGAAGGAATAGCAATTAGCATAACCCTTTCAGAAAACTCTCTGATGCTACCTGTTAGACTTAAACATATTCATCTGTTCTAGCCTACCATTCCACCCTTAGGTATGCACTCATCAGAAATGAGGACATGTCTTTGTCACAAAACTTACAACAGCAGCCCTATTCCTATTGGCTCCAAACTAAAATCTATTCAGATGCCCACGAAGAGGCACACAGATAAAACGTGGTATATTCAAAGAATTGAATATCACACAGCAATAATCTGTAATTAAACCCAACAGTGCAGTTGAATAACAAACATAATTTTTCGTGAAAGACTCTACACACTAAAAAATAAATATCTTTCAATTTATGTAAAGTACAAAACAGATAAATGGATTCCCTGTTCTCCGAGGGGAGGACAGTGTCCCCCTATGTGTGGTGAGGGAGGGACAACAGGGGCTTCCCAGAGAGCTAGTGCTCTTCAGGGTCCTGAGCTTGGTGCTGGGTGCTCACATGTCTCCACCGTCTCAATATTCATCAAACCGTTTGTTTATATGCTCTTTACGCATATTATGTTTCAACATACAATTTAAAAACTCAGTGTTCAAATTTCTGGATTTTTGAATTAGTAAGAGCAGTTATGACCAGGGAGAGTGATCCTGTTGCTTCACACACATTTAAGAAGCCCTTGAAGGAATAGTTTCCTGGATTGTGGGGAAAGCAGGGCAGCACTACATTCTTGGCAAAATTTACTCACATTTGTCTGGGTGTTGTTTGTGAAAGTATTGACCCGCTTTCTGTAAATGATTTTTAAAAGAGCTTCTATTATTTTATCCTTTGAGGGTTTATGAAATCCAGAGGATATCAGCAGTTACAGCTTTGCACATTCCAAGGACTTGAACGTGTTCCAGCAGAGAACAGGCCTGGGTTTGTAAAAACAAATCAAAAGCAGGTCACAGCTTTAACATTCAGCGGGAATGCAGGGAGAATCAGATTCAAATTCTGACAATGCTGGGGTCTGGGCTTGATCTTTCTCTTCTACCTTGCAAAATTTCTGGTGGGAGGAGCATCTAGGACTCCCTTTAATTCCCGAGCTGTGTTTCAGTTTCCTTTTGAGCAGGTGCTTTCCTGCACTAATCACCTTTCTCAGAGGAAGAGAACTTGACAGAGTGTGAGGCCTGTGAGCTACTAAATGTACTCCTAAAAGGTCCTCAAAATGAGATTTCTGGGGGAGATCGTTTGGCTTATGTTGTGGACTGTTTGTGCTGCACAAGGTAAGAGTAAAAAAGGGAAGACTTTTCCCTAAATTATAAAACATTTGCTAATATGATTTTCACAGTGGTAATAGGAATTTGCTTTAGAAGATGAGATTTAATTACTGTTCGGTAACTTCGTGTGTGTGAGTGGCTTTTGACATTGCTAAGTTTAAAAAATTCTAAGTAGCTTATTTAAATGATGTGATTATCAAGGTTTTATTTAATGCAAAAACTCATAAAATGTTTTTTTTTTTTAAGATTTTATTTGTTCATTTGAGAGAAGAGAAATAGAGACAGAGAGAGGAAAAATGAGGAGTGGGAGAGGGAGAAGCTGACTTCCTGGGAGCTGGAATCATCCCCACCTCACACCCCGGGGCTCCAGGGCCTGGAGATCAGGACCTAAGGCAAAGGCAGATGCTTAACCATCTGAACTACCCCAGTGCCCCCCCAAAAATGTGGGGTTTTTTGTTGTTTTTTTAAAGATTTTATTTATTTGGCAGAGAGAAACACAGGTAGAGAGGGAAGGAACACAAGCAGGGGGAGTGAGAGAGGAAGAAGCAAGCTTCCCGCCAAGCAGGGAGCCCGATGTGGAGCTCAATCCCAGGTCTCCAGGATCATGACCTGAGCCGAAGGCAGTCGCTTAACCAACTGAGCCACCCAGGCACCCCTCAAAAAATGTTTTAATAAATATTTTGAGAACTGTAATATATCATAATGATTTCCCTTAAAATTATCATAATTTTTTTTTGCTTAGAATTTTCACCATGGTTTGTGCAAAAGTATTAAGGAGGACATAAACAATATAGAACCAGCAGAGAAATTAGACAATAGAAGCCATCAAATCATCTAATGATGGGATTTATTTCAGAGATAGATATTAACTCTCTCTAAAGAGAAAATCAATGTATCATTTATAATTGATATTGCCACAGCCTTAGAAGTCTTATAGACAAGCAAGCATTACTTGTATCATTAGAATGGAAATATCACATAAATTTGAGAAACATGAACATGCAATGTTTGTAACATCTAAGTTATTCAAAAGAGTTTTTCCTGTGATGTATTTGAAATGTATTCCAGAAGAGCAGCTTTTAGGAGTAGCAAATATGAATGTAGATGTTTTCTTTCTGGTATCAGTAAGACAATTACTAGATCTATAATTAAATTTAATTCTAACCCAGCTTCTCAATAGATTAAAAACTTTCTTTGAGGAAATTTGGTTTCTAATTCATGATAGGTAACTAGTTATGTGATAATATTTGACTGGCATTTTTAAACCAAATCACTTTCCTATCACTCATAAATTTCCAAAACTTTTCATTAAGTCAACAAGTTTTGACTGAATGCTTACTTCATGTCAGCCTCTAAGCATTGAGAAATGTTAGCAAATAACTGAAAATCTCTCTCCTTGAGTGTCTTTTGATCTGGAAAATAAAGGTAGATATCTCTTTAATTATATCCTTTAGTCATTTTTGTAAGGTTTATTCAAGTGCGTTTAATTTTTTTTCTAGGATGGAGCCTTTTTTCAGTTTTGCATTCTAATATGCTACTGCTTGATTTTTACCTTCAAAACCTTATATCTAGCCACCTTCTAACTAGGTATTCCATCATTTACCTGCATACATAAATATTACAGTTAGTATTCAAAAGTAAAATATTATTGTATTGGCCAAGAGTTCTAGGACCCTGTTAATGTTACCAATTGTTCCAAATATCTTTTTCTAGTTTGTTCTTTTCTTTATTTAACAGAAAGAGAGCACAAGGAGGGGGACCAGCAGGCAGAGGGAGAGGGTGAAGCAGAATCCCCACTAAGCAAGAGCACAATGTGGGACGGGATCCCAGGACCCTGGGATCATGACCTGAGCCTTAAATCATAGCGATTCAAACTCCTTACATAAGTAATTCATTCTAGCTGACTTATTTTATCTGTATTTTATATTTCATCAAAATGTGTTAAACTGCAATATACATTTCTTCTGGTTGAATACGGGCTGAATACTATCACAATCTGCTTTATGCAAACAGGCTTGACATTTTAGCTTTCATAAATGGCCTCTGGTCCGTTTAAAGTGAACATTCCTCAAAAAATGATACTCACCACTAAAGAGGAATAACAGCCAAAAGCAAGACTTTACTGGCCCAAGTTCTTCAGAGGCCAACCAGTACCTTTTTAATGTGATAGGCTTTCTGTGTTCCCACTGCCATTTGTATAAAAACACAAGTTACTTCCTTATAAAATATCGTGTTTGCAGGAGTCCCCACAGACTGCTAAGAATGTGGTCAGATTAACAGGACAAAGTTGAGCATAACAGTCTCTCAAACACACCACATCCTTTTTGAAATTAGCCACAGCCCAGAAATTCCTGGCTGATAAATGTGAATAAATTAAAACCTACTGAAATATGTCCAAGTATACACTGGCTATTTTGTCTGGAGAGATATATGTGTCATCTAATCCTGGGTGTTTACTCTGCTCTTCTGCCTACATGTAGTGTTCAACTAAAACTGAATTATTGAGTGTCACTGAAATTATTTTTAGCCAGAAGTAACTTCCCAAATGACACACAAATTAGTAGAGTCTTCATTTTGGGACTTTGATTGCTAGGGCTGGAGCCAACGTCTAAATCGATCCACTTTTCTTTGCTCAATCCCTGATTGTTCAACAGCCTTTGCACTTTTCCTTCTTCCCAGCAATGCCTCTCCCTCCTCATCCCACACACCATCCCCCACCTGCCCAGGCCTGTGAGATTCTTGCCAGCCAGTCTCTCCTGTGCTCACTTTACCCATTTAACAACTTCAACTGGTTTCAGAATATGGTGCATAAAGTAATGGTTGGGGGGGGCGGGGAGTGTTAACATTTAAGCTTAAAATTACAAGGGAACATAAAAACAGCTCAGAGAAAGTAATAGAACAGAAAAAAATCACAAAAATAGCAGAAGGGGTAAAAAGACTTGACAGAGAACTTTTATTTGTTCTGACATTTTAACCGAGTGCACCTAGTTTCTCAAACCTTTTTGACCAAAAATGTAGTAGACAGCAAATGGTTACTGAAATGTCCACTGCATAGACTCCCCAAAGTTTTTATTTTTTTTTGAATTAAACTAAAATGATTCCTGCCTTTAAAATTATAAATTCAGACTTAGGACACATGGACAAGATGTACAATGGAATTACAGATATCAGAGTTTCTTGAGTTCAATAGAACTTCAAGATCACTAGAGCTTCAAGGTCACTAAACCTTTGTTCCTAACATTTCCCCCAAAATGTAAATCTTTTGCATTTACTACCATCAACTATGCTCTTTCCAACAGTTGCCTATAATCTGCAGATGTAATGGAAAGGCTCCAGGAGAGTTTCCTAGTCATCCATTCATTTTTTTTCTTTCATTTCTTTGTTCATCCAATGAACATTTTTCAGAAGACATTATTTATTTATTTGTCAGAGAGAAAGAGAGCACAAGCAGGGGGAGTGGCAGGCTGAGGGAAAAGCAGGCTTCCTGCTGACCAGGGATGCTGATGCTGGACTCCATCCCAGGACCCTGGGATCATGACCTGAGCTGAAGGCAGACTCTTAAACATTAGAGCCCCCGAAGCATCTTCCAATGACCTTTTTTTTTTTGAGTAATTGTTAAGTGCCAGGCCCTAGGACTAGCATTTTCCAAAAGGCCATTTAGTGGAGAAAACAAAAGGAATGGTTATTGTATTTTATTAACATAGAGTATTTTATCATATAAAGTATTGTGATGGTGATAAGCAAAAGGGAGACTATAGGAGCATTTAGAGCAGGCAAGAAACCTAAATAGGAATGAGAGGAAGGAGTGGGATAGGGTTGATTGGAAGGAGGACATTTAAGCCTGAGGAAACAGCAGTTGGTGTACAAAAGACTAACAGTAAATCTGCAAAAATGGAGGCTTGAAATTAGCCCCCACGTTTCTAAATCTTCCATCCATGGCATTCTCACAAGTGCTATAGGTGAAATTGGGTATAATGTATGTTGTTTTTCTTCTCTTTCTTTTTTAATACTTACCCTCAAGATTATCCTGAGAATTATTCAAATGCTAAATAATTCCTCCTAGAGAGTTTTAAAGGTCCTCAAATAATGTCACCCTCTGACTTGGCTCTTTTTTACAGCAACCAGTCAGTATAGACTAAGAATTTTTTTTAAGAAGCTACCATTTTAGGGGCGACTGTGTGGCTCAGTTGGTAAAGCGACTGCCTTTGGCTCAGGTCATGATCACAGAGATGGGGGATGGAGTCCCACATCCTGCTGCCTGCTAGGCAGGAAGCCTGCTTCTCCCTCTTTCACTCCCCCTGCTTGTGTTCCTTCCCTCTCTTGCTGTGTTTCTCTCTGTCAAATAAATAAAATCTCTAAAAAAAAAAGAAGCTACCATTTTGACCTAAATGACAACTGGCATTAGGTATTAACGATCCAAAACTATACACTCCGAGAAACTTGATTTCAACGATGTATTCCAGCTGTATCCTGAGAGTAGCTTGTTTCAATCCTAATTATAGCATTAACCCTAATTCAACCCTAATTATGTTTTCTGCCTGATTTCTTTTAGCTATTACCTGTTCTCCCATTTGCTTGTCATAACCCTGGAATTATCTTCATAGTCTTTACACTATTACAATTTCAAGAAGAAATTGCATAATTATACTTCTAAATTTTAAAAATATCATTTGTGTCTTTTAATGCTTTAATAATGCACTATAATCTCTGTTTTTTCTAGAGTTGTTTTTTAAAACTTCATTAGTGGGCACCTGAGTGTCTCAGTCAGTTAAGCAAGCACCTCTTGATTTTAGCTCAGGTCATGATCTCAGGGTCATGGGATCAAGTCCTGAGTCATGCTCTGTGGTCAGTACAGAGGGCCTAAGATCTCTCCTCCCTCTTCCCCTCCCCCTACTCCCTCACCCCCACTTGGGTGCACACATGTGTGTTCACTCATTCTGAAAATAAATAAATAAATAAAATGTCTAAAAAATTAAAATAAAAAATAGAAACTCATCACAACTGATATTTTCTTTATACAGGTATATATATTATTTGCCAAATGCTTTTAATGATTCTCATGTATTTTTAAAATACTCTGAATATGTTTTATTTTCAAAAGCTATTTAGATCTTATATATATATATATATGTATATATATATATATATATATATATATATCTACTCACACACACACACATATGATATGCATGTATACCAACAAGAAACTAGGAACAAAAGTTAACATAAAATATCTACTTTTGCTATTTTGTCTATTTAATTTTTGTTCGTTTTCTAAATTGATTTTTTGTTTTGTTTTATAATATATTCTGATATCTACTAAATTTAAAATTAGGTTACCTGAAAGATAGTATCTCCTGTTTTCTTTTGTTCCCAAAATCATTTTAGAAAAGTAGAGTAATTGTTTGAGACCAACCTTAGTCTACCAACTCAATCTTCGGTACATGTTTGATTTATGTTTACTCAAATATATAATTTTATTATGATTTACTTCATTTTATAAGAGTTCTTCAAATAAGTTTTATAGGTATAGTCACTTTAAAAGCAAATTATTAACTCCATTTTATTTGTTAATAATACCTCTTTAAAATTTGAAATTGGAAAAATTAGGTAAATGATGATTATTAAATAATCAAGGATATTTGTTTTTAACTGTAATCAAATTTTTCTGAGTATGTTCCTCAAATAAAAACAAAATGAATCTTATTCCTATTTAATAGCCAAATTCATTCACACTCTAATTTATGGACAGAATACTTTTAAATTATAAAATCAGACCAAGAAAATAAAAAGCTCACCAAGTAGTGTTTTATAAAAAATTTTTTTAAATTTTACTCCATTTACATGATTACATAAACACATAAGATGAAATATTTGTTGTTTAAACCTAAGTAATATATGACATAAGAAAGTTTAGTTCACTCAACTTAGAACTTGAGAAGAGAGATGCTTAAAAAAAAAAAAAGAGTCATCAGCTAAGTCTTCCCTTAAAATGTTTGTATGCTTTTGAAATATGTTTATGTTACCTATTTAATAAGCCCCCTGCCTTTTTCTTCAACAACTGCCAATTTAATTCAAGCAAATGTGGTTACTGTACATTTATGCCAACAGTTTGACTACATGGGCTGAAATAACTCTTTTTGTCTACTTAAAAAAATTTTTTGAGAATGTGGATTAACTGAACATGAATTTTTTTTGTCAGTTCAGACAAACAAAGTCATGTTGTAAGATTTACCTAATTCCTGTTAGAACACAAGGTAGTGAATCATTTAACTATTTTGTTATATCATGAGCTGATAATTCTCAGCTTATTGAACATTAGACCCAAAGTAGACAGGAGGCGAATTTTGAGGTTAGAGGATCTGAGTGTTATTGAAAATCATTCCTTCTGTAAAACAAGACAGAGATAGTCATTCTTCTCAGGGAACTTACATTTTGATGGCAGGGTAGATGAAACCCTTGTAAATATAAAAATAATTGTGAATGGTTAACAATGTTGGGAAGGAAGTAACGTAGGGGCTGAGGGAAAATAAGAGAGATGGGGTAGTGGGGGAAGAAGAGCCATTAGCTGGGCTGGTCTTAAGTGGGTCACTTTGAGGAAATAATATTTGAGCAGAACCTGAAAGTTGAGACAACACAACCACCAAAAGCCTCTGGTGCAAGTGTTCCAATCAAAACACCTGAAGAAAAAAAAATGCATTTGAGATGCTCAACAAAATATGAACAAACCAGAGAGGTGTTGGTGCAATGAGTACTCGGTAGAGGAGACACGATGATATCAGAGAGAATGTCAAGAGCCAGATAGTAGGTTCCAAGGGCAAAGTACGGAATTTGGAATATCTTACAAGTTCAAGGGAAAGTCACCAGAGAATTTGAAACACAGGAGTGGTATGAGCAGTTTTGCACAAACTC
>PITA01030762.1:0-16197 GCA_004023965.1 Spilogale gracilis | reverse complement strand
AGCAATGGTCACAATCGCCAACCTGTGGAAAGAGCCAAGGTGCCCATCCACAGATGAATGGATAAAGAAGATGTGGTACATATATACAATGGAATACAATGCGTCCATCAGAAGTGATGAATATACAACTTTTGTAATAACATGGACTGGATTGGAAGAGATTATGCTGAGTGAAGTAAGCCAAGTAGAGAAAGTCAAGTATCACATGGTTTCACTTACTTGCGGTGCATTAGGGGTAATGTAGAGGACAGTAGGAGAAGGAAAGTAAATGGGAAGTAGGGTAATTCAGGGAGAGAAATGAAACAAGAGAGACTTTGGACACAGAAACAAACTGAGGGACTTGTAGGGAGGGGGTGGGGTGATGGGAGAGCCTGGTACTGAGGGCACCAATTGCATAGAGCGCTGGGTGTGGGGCATGGGGAATGAATCTTGAAACACTGGGAAAAAAATTTAAGTAACGATAAAAATAAATAAAAAATAAGTTAGTGTCATTTTTATAAGCTTTTAAAACAACTATATGGAAGAATAAGTGAGCTACAAATAAATCACATGTGTTGAAAGTGAAAAAAAGAAAGAAAAATCCAAATAGGTCAGAAGCCACCATATAAAAGCAAACAAAACCAAAATGAAACAAAACAATAAAATAGGTGCGTGTGGTGGGGGGAAGAGAGACTGTAATCTCACAGGGTTGACAAAGTAGAGTGATCCACTTGTTCTTGTTTGAATCTTGGTCTGTTTGTTAGGTGACACTACATCTAACATCTATCTATCATCTGTCTATCTACCTACCTACCTATCTATCTATCATCTGTCATCTATCTATCTATCTATCTATCTATCTATCTATCTATCTATCGTCTTTCTATTATCTATCATCTATCTCTTATCTAACTGAATACAGTGAAATAAGATTAAAATGAAGCATATGTCTATAAAATGTAGATGTAAAAATAAAAGTTAAAAGAGGACTTAAAAACATAAGTTAATAAAATAGAAATCTAGTTGAAATGGGAAAAAGGTAAAAAAGAAAAAGGAAAATTTTATATAGAAAGATAAATGAGTCATGAGAAAACATCTGTAGCTCAAGATACTATTTTCCCCTGGCACTGGAGGTTTATAGTCTTGTATCCATAAAGTTGTAGTCCACCTCTTCTTCCAGTCTGTCTTCTCAGAGAGGGACCTGCTTTGATGCTTCTCATATGTCTTTGCCTTGTGGAATTGCTCCCCCTTCTTGTCAGGGGGATGGACTCCGTTGAAGCTCATCCTTTGTGTGGCTTTTGTTCTCTGGAGGCTTTTTGAGCCTCTTCAGAGGGTCAGATCAAAAATGACTGAGCCCAGACCTCCAGCCCAGAGCTGATAGATATGGTCCCTTCTCTTCAATAAACTCTCTAAGATAAAACATTTTTACTTTTGTGTGTGTGCCAAACCCCTCTCACTCTTGTGGTGTGCACCTACCACAATCTTCCCATGGGGAGTCCCAGGGACCCTCAAGCTTCAATGCACTTTGTGTCCTTGTAACTGCAAGCAGCTTTAGGCTGAGTTCCACCACTTCTGGGTCATGGCTGGTTTCCACCCCACTGTCCCCTCTGGGGGTCCACCATCCTGAGGTCTACTGTCTATCCATGTGCACAGCTATTTTGCACCTCCCAGGTGATATTAAATGGCCCATACATTCCAGTCCTTTTCAGGGTACTCAGGCAAAGAGCAGTCATCTGATCAGCCCAGCTCATGGTTTATGGTGACCTGGGATGAGAGTCCCTCCTGGGCTCACTGACCATAAACAGTTTCACTGCTCCACTGCTTAGGCATTCTATAGGTTGAGGCACCACTGTTTTTTGTGTCTCCTGGGATCCCAAGACCATGATGACTCACCTAGAATTCTACCCTTTTCATCCCCTGATCCCCTTTCAGAAAGGAATGTCTCTCACAGGAGCAATTTTCTAAGGGTTCTTATTTTGAGTTCCAGTGTTATATCACTTTCCAGTAGCCAGCTTATGGAGGTTTCCTCTCCCCTCCATTTATCTTCCAATATCTCCTTGAAGATCACAACTCCTCACCTCCTACCTTGCAAAAGGTAATCACTGTTCTACTTGAAGAGTTCCAGATATATTTTCTTATATCTCAGGCTGAATTTTGGGTGTTCAGAATGGTTTGATAGATATACAGCTAAGGGACCCAATGAAACGAGGTCCCCAACCCTTCCACCATCTTTCTGTGAATCCACAAAGTGTTTAGGGACAAGGGACAAAGAAGAATACCATATAATAATAAAGGGAACATCAAACAAGAACATATATTAACTGTAAATATTTATACATCCAACATAGGAACACCCAAGTACATGAAATCATCAGTAACAAACATAAAGGAATGAATCAATACTAATACAATAATAGCAAGGGACTTCAACACCCACTTACATCAATGGACAGATATCCAAACAGAAAATAAATAAGGAAACAGTGACTTTGAATGACATACTGGACTAGATGCATTTAACAGATATATTCAGAACATTCCATCCTCAAACAGCATAATATACATTCTTTTCAAGGGCACATGGAATATTCTCCAGTATGTATCACAAATTAGACCAATAAACAAGCTTCAACAAGTTCAAGAAGATCAGAGTCATATCATCTATCTTTTCTGACCACAATGCTATGAAACTAGAAGCCAACCACAAGAAAAATCTAGAAATACCATAAATATATGGCAGTTAAGTAACATGGTACTAAACAATGAATGGCTCAACCAGGAAATTAAAAAAAATGAGGAAGTACATGGAAACAAATGAAAATGAAAACAAAACAGTCCAAAACCTTTGAGATACAGCAAAAGCAGTTTTAAGAAGGAAGTTTATAGCAATACAGTCAAAAAAATCCCAATAAATAACCTGACTTTACACTAAAGGATGTAGAAAAGAAGAACAAATAAAACCCAAACCAGCAGAAGGAAGGAAATAATAAAGGTCAGAGCAGAAACAAATGATACAGAAACTAAAAAAAAAAAAAAACAAAAAAAAACAAAACAATAGACGAGATCAATGAAACCAGGAGCTGGTTCTTTGAAAAAGAAAATGAATAAAACTGTAACACCTCTAACGAGACTTACCAAGAAGAAAAAAGAGAAAGGATGCTAATAAATAAAATCACACATGAGAGAGGAGGAATAGAAGTAACACACAGAAATATAATTAAAAGAGAATATTATGAAAAGCCATATAACCACAAATTAGATTAACTTGAAGAATTGGATAATTTTGTAGAAACATATAAACTATCAAAACTGAAACAGGAAGAAATAGAAAATTTGAACAGGCCAGGTACCAGCAAGGAAAGTAAATCAGTAATCAAAAAGCTCTGAACAAAAGTCCAGAACCAGATAGCTTCACAGACGAATTCTACTGAACATTTAAAGAAGAGTTAATACCTATTTTACTCAACCTTTTCCAAAAAATAGAAGAGGAAAGAAAGCTTCCAAATTCATTCACTACCAAAACCAGATAAAGATGCCAGTATAGAAGAGAACTACAGTCTGATACCTTTTATGAATATAGATGCAAAAATGCTCAACAAAATAATAATAAACTGAATCTAACAATACATTAAAAATTTGGGACGCCTGGGTGGCTCAGTTGGTTGGGCGACTGCCTTCGGCTCAGGTCATGATCCTGGAGACCCGGGATCGAGTCCCACATCGGGCTCCCTGCTCGGCGGGAGGTCTGCTTCTCCCTCTCTCACTCCCCCTGCTTGTGTTCCCTCTCTGGCTCTGTTTCTCTCTGTCAAATAAATAAAATCTAAAAAAAAAAAATATTTGCCACAGTCAAGTGGGATTTATTTCTTGTCTACAAGTGTGGTTCAATATTCTCAAATCAATCAACATGGTATGTGACATCAATATGAGTAAAGATAAGAACCATATGATCATTTCAAGAGATGCAGAAAAAGGATTGACAAAGTATAATAACCACTCATGATAAAAAAAAAAAACACCTGCAATTGTTTGGAGGGAACACCCTTCAACATAATAAAGGTCATATAAAACCCACAGAGAGTATCATCCTTAATGGGGAAAAACTGAAAGCAGGAACAAGAAAAGGATGTCCACGTTTACTCAGTATACTACTGAAAGTCTTAGCATCAACAGAAAACACAAAGAATCAACATCCAAATCAACAGGGAAGAAGTCAATTTTTCAGTATTTGCAGATGACATGATACTCTGTGTAGAAACCTGAAAGACTCCACCAAAAATTTTCTAGAATTAATACATGAATTCAGCAAAGTTGCAGGATATAAAATCAATGTATAGAAATCTGTTGCATTTCTATGCACCAAAAATGAACCAGCAGAAAAAGAAATTAATAATCATCTTTACAATTGGGCTAAAAATAATAAGATACCCAGGAATAAATCTAACCAAAGAAGTGAAAGACCTGTATTCTGAAAAGTATAAAACACTGACGAAAGAAACTGAAAATGACACAAAAAATGTAAAACCATTCCATGCTCATGGACTGGAAGTCCAAATATTGTGAAAGTGTCTATACTACTCAAACAATCTACACGTTTAATGGAATCCCTATAAAAAAAAAAACCCACTAGCATTTTTCACAGAGCTAGAACAAACTATCTTTTTAAATTTTTTTCAGTGTTCCAAGACTCACTCAAAAAATTTGAAAAATCCCAAATACACCAACTCCCATTACACCTTAAAGAACTGGAAAATCAACAAGTTAAGCCAAACCCACACACGAGAAGGGAAATAATTAAGATTAGAGCAGAGATCAATGAATTGGAATCTAGAGATACAGTAGAACACATCAATGAAACTAGAAGCTGGTTCTTTGAAAGTATTAATAAGATCAACAAATTATTGGCCAAACTAATCCAAAAGAAAAGGGAGAAGACACAAATTAATAAAATTATGAATTAAAGAGGAGAGATCACAACTAACACCAAAGAAATAGAAACAATAATCAGAAATTACTATCAACAGTTACATGCCAATAAGCTAAAAAATCTAGAAGACATGGATACATTCCTGGAAACCTATAAACTTCCAAGACTGAAACAGGAAGAAATTGGCAACCTGAATAGACCAGTATCTAATAAGGAGGTTGAAGCAGTGATCAAAAACCTCCCAAAAAACAAGAGCCCAGGGAATTCTACCAAGCATTCAAAGAAGAAATAACACCTATTTTCCTGAAGCAGGTTCAAAAAATAGAAACAGAAGGAGAACTTCCAGACTCTTTCTATGAAGCCAGCATTACTTTAATCCCCAAACCAGGCAAAGTCCCCATCAAAAAGGAGAATTTCAGACCAATATCCCTGATAAATATGGATGCCAAGATTCTTAACAAGATCCTAGCTAATAGTATCCAACAGTACATTGAAAAGATTGTCCACCACGACTCAGTGAGATTTATCCCTCTGGATACAAAGGTCTTTCAACATTCACAAATCAATCAATGTGAGAGAACAAATCAATAAGAGAAGAGAGAAGAACTACATGGTTCTCTCAATTGATGTAGAAAAAGAATTGGACAAAATACAATATTCATTCCTGATTAAAACTCTTCAAAGTATAGGGATAGAGGAAACATTCCTCAACCTCATAAAATCTATCTATGAAAAACCCATGTGATTATCACTCTCAGTGGGAAAAACTGACAGCCTTCCCTCTGAGATCAGGAACAAGAATAGGATGCCCACGCTCACCACTATTGTTCAACATAGCGTTAGGAGTCCTAGCAATACCAATCACACAACAAAATAAATAAAATGTATTCAAATTGGCAAAGAAGAAGTCAAACTTTCTCTCTTTGCAGATGGCATGATACTTTATATGAAAAACCCAAAAGACACTACCCCAACTCATATAAAAATTCAGTAATGTGACAGGATACAAAAATCAATGCACAGAAATCAGTTGTGGTCTTATACAGTAACAATGAAAATATAGAAAGGCAAATCAGAGAATCGATTCCATTTATGATAACACCCAAAACCATAAAATACCTAGGAATAAACCTAACCAAAGAAGTTAAGGGCCTGTACACAAGGAACTACAGAACACTTATGAAGGTAATTGAAGAAGACACAAAAAGAGGGAAGAGCATTCCATGCTCATGGATTGGAAGAATAAACATTGTCAAAGTGTCTATACTGCCCAGAGCAACCTATACTTTCAATGACATCCCAATCAAAATTCCACCAACATTTTTCAAAATGCTAGAACAAACAATCCTGAAATTTATATGGAACCAGAAAAGACTCTGAATTGCTATGGAATTGTTGAAAAAGAAAAACAAAGCTGGGGGCATCATGTAGCCTGATCTCAAGTTTTATTACAAAGCTGTGATCACCAAGACAGCATGGTACTGGCACAAAAACAGACATATAGACCAACAAACAGAATAGAGAGTCCAGATATGGACCCACAACTCTATGGTCAATTAATCTTTGACAGAGCAGGAAAAAATATCCAGTGGAAAAAAGACAGTTTATTCAATAAATGGTGCTGGAAAAATTGGACAGCTACATATAGAAGAATGATACTCGACCATTCGCTTACACCACATACAAAGATAAATTCAAAATAATGAAAGATCTCAACATGAGACAAGAATCTGTCAAAATCCTAGAGGAGAACATAAGCAATAACATTGACCCTAGCTCCTTCTTTCAAGATTCTTCTCCAAAGGCAAAGAAAACAAAAGTGAAAATGAACTTTTGGGAGTTCATTAAAATAAAAAGCTTCTACACAGCAAAGGAACAGTCAACAATACGAAAATGCAACCTACAGAATGGGAGAAGATATTTGAAAATGGCACTACAAAGGGCTGATATCCAAGATCTATAAAGAACTCCTCAAAGTCAACAACCAAAATAAAGATCATCACATCAAAAAATGGGCAGGAGACATGAACAGACATTTCTCTATAGGAGGAATTCAAATGGCTAACAGACACATTTAAAATGTTCATCATCATTAGCTATCAAGGAAATTCAAATCAAAAACATATGGAAATACCACCTTACACCAGTCAGAATTGCCAAAATTAACAGGACAGGAAACAACAAGTATTGGAGAGGCTGTGGAGAAAGGGGAACCCTCTTACCCTGTTGGTGGGAATGCAAGTTGGTGCAGCCACTTTGGAAAACAGTGTGGTGATTCCTTAAAAAAATTAAAATAGAGCTACCATATGACCCTGAAATTGCACTACTGGGTGTTTGTTCCCAAAGATACAGATGTAGTGAAAAGATGGGCCATATGTACCCCAAAGTTCATTGCAGCAGTTGCCACAATCACCAAACTGTGGAAAGAGCCAAGGTGTCTTTCAACAGATGAATGGATTAAGAAGATATAGTCCATATACACAATGGAATATTATACCTCCATCAGAAAGGATGAATACCCAACATTTGTAGTAACATTGTCTGGATTTGAGGAGATTATGCTGAGTGAAATAAGCCAAGCAGAGAAAGTCCAGTACTTATAATATAGTTTCACTTACTTGTGGAGCATAAGGGATAATATGGAGTACAGTAGGAGAAGGAAAGGAAATGGGATGTGGGGTAAATCAAGGAGGGAGATAAAACATGAGAGACTTCGGACTCAGAAACAAATGACAGTCTTGGATGGGAGGGGGTGGAGGGATGGGTGTGCCTGGTGGGGGGTATTGAGGGCATGTATTGCATGGACCACTGGGTCTGGGGCATAAACAATGAATCTTGGAATACTGAAAAAATAAAGTAATGTAATAAAAAAAGATAAGTAGCATTAGCAGGAGAGAAGGTAGAGCCTTGGTGTCCCTTTTTGATTTTTAGTAATAAATTTTCAATCTAGCAAATTTATTGTCATAAGTATAAACCAGAAAGTCTCTTTTTAGTTAGGTTGTTGTGGCTGCCTGCCCAAGCCTTCATTCGTTTACTTCTCCAACAATTATTCATTAAGTTTCTGTCATATGTCAAGCACCGTGTCACACACCAAAGGTATAGAAGTGAGCAAAAGTCCAGTGCTTTGATCTCATAGAATATAGATACAATTAGGTCCAAGTCCCTGCTCTGCTGGGTTGGGTATACTTGGGTCCAAGCTTGAGCTTGCAAATAAACTCTCATGCATTTGCATTGGAAAACAACAACAACAACAACAACAAAAAACAAAAAAAACAAAACCAAAAAAAAAAGAATATAGATACAATTAAAACTCAGTTATCCTTAAAGTCTAAGACCTACTGGACCATAAGAGATGAAACCAAAAATTCCAAAAATGTACCAATGTGGTAAATGTAACTGATACTTTTAACTATTTGCAAATGATACTATTATAAAAAAGAATTGTAAGGAATCAGTTTGTTTAGGAGTTATTGTAGTAATGGTTAATGGACTGTTTTCCTTCAAACTTGGAGTCAAAGAAAAATCTTAAAAGCTTTTTAAATTTATGTCAATGTCATCAGAGGAGTAAGAACTTCCCTAGATGGGATTTATATTTACCATTCCCTTAAGGCAATAATACAGCACTATAAGAGGTTTAACACATCCTTAACAACCTCTCTTGCCTTTGTAGGAGCTCTGTTGGGTACATGTGTTAAAGTTGATTGTTTTAATGCTGAAAGTGTCTTTAAGGTAGATTGAGAGACAAAAACTAACCCTGAAAATTCCTGGTTTTGATTTATCAAGGAGTTTTAGGATAACCTTAGATATCATCTATGTAAACAATACGGTTAAGTTTAAAGCTCTATCTGGGTAAAATCATTCTCTACAAATTTTAAATTTACTAGATGATTGACCAAGAACCTATGCAACCAATATATTTGCTCTTTGAGAAGTAGTTTGTCTAAGATGTGATATGATTGATTTATCATATTGTTTCAATTCCTAAGTGCAATTTCCAAAAATATTTATCTATTAAAATCTTTCAGTATTTCAGCTCCTGTGCAGTGCTTACCAAATTATAATTATAGTGCAATATTTTTATGCTTTAATTTATTTATCTAGGAAATATTCTAAATCTTTTAGTACTTTTTGTCCATTTTATCAATGAGTAAATTAAGCCTATATAGAAACATCACTATCTTACAACAAATAAGAAGTATGAATGATCTGTATTTGTTAGGGAAAAATTAACACTAAAAGGGGGATGTGAACATAGGGGGATAAAGGTTAAATAGAACCTATATATGTTCTTAGGTGGGCATCAGAGGCCAAATGTAGAAAGAGTGGCAGATTGTTTACTGAATATCAGAGAAAGAATAGAGGTTCAGAAGCTGGAGAATCAAATCCAGAGCTAATTATGTAACCATGGTTACAAGGTCACTGAATATTACCTTAACCAAGAAAAAGCAAGACATAAGGAATCTAGTCACAACTAAGAATATATGGTATTTAAAAATAGTTTTAAAAAGTAGTATATATAACTATTATAGGAAATTCAATATTTATCATTATCACCACTAGTATTACAATGACCATTACTTCAACATTTTTTGGGAGGTATGTTTATTGGAAATATACACATTGTAATGTCTAGATTTTAAGGCAGTAGTTTAGTTGACTTGTTTTACTTGTTAGAAGCACTCATCAGGCCCAGATACCTGACTCTATAAACTAACAAATATGTCTCAATATTTTCTTTGAATTCAGAATCCTTTGAAGTGCTATTTTTCTGATTCTTTTATAATTAGTTAGGTTGAAGTAAAATTTCCTTGATCCAGAAAATTTCAATGTACTTAGATTGAGATAGAAGAAGAATAGATGAGTTTGAATGAGATTTTCAAATTTGATCTGTTGGTAAAGCTTAAGATATTGTAGTTAGATTTAGCCAAGGGTTATCTAGTCCAAAGAAATTTAATAATTATCATATTTTGTCTGTTATAAGGCTTTCATTGATGTCAATGAGATATTGTATATATAGATGGTTTAAACCTTTAGAGTGTTGACCAACTTCATATATTCATTCTGGGTCTTTAGGAGGAATGACATGAGGAAGAGTAGAAGGCAAGGGTCATGAGAATGGCTCTGGAAGGAATCTGTTGTTTACTGGGTTAAATGGGCCAAATGTGCTATCCTGTAAGGTTTTCTTAGGTGAAGAGAAGCCAGGCAATGACATAGGCTGAAAAAAGCAAAAGTTTGCATCTAAAAAGAACCATCAAGACAATGACTTGCCAGGAATGGCCAGCAATTCCTATACCCACAGATGAAAGGTTATTCCAAACTTTGCTGTGGAAGAGAGGAGAAGGCAAGGGGGTCAATGTTCAGAGATGAAGACCCTTGGCTCTTCTTTGCTCCTGCTTTTATTGGTCCTTCAAGATAACCACAAATCCTTATCACTGTTTCTCAAGCACATGATGTGTGACAAGGGGTCTTACTGAAACTAGGAGGATCTGTTTATGAGAAAGATATGATATCCTGATCTATATGTTCTACAGCTTCTGCTAAACATCGCCTAAGGGACAATGCATGCATCTTTTAGATCACAGGGCAGCTACTTGTGCTAAGAAAGCTTCAGGGGAGGCAACTCCCCATGGCATTCCAATGGTAGCATGGTCATGCAGGCCCCAGCATTCCAAAGGTCTAATCTTTTCTCCAAAACCTTCTCTGCCCTCATCAGCCTCTATTATGGCTGATTTCATGCTCTACATTATCCCCCCAAAATGAGGATAAAGATATACAGAGAAGAGACTCCTAATTATGCAAGATTTAGCTATCACAGAGTGCAAGACCTTAAGGTAGGTAACTGGAGAAAATAGAGATGTTCACAGACCCAAGCAAAAGTTTAGCCAAAAGTGGACAATCAATATTATAAATGAGTATAGGAAAGTGAAACTTAAGAGACAGGAATCAGGGAGAGGCTACTTACCACAGGAAATAATGCATGCTGTTATGATGGAAATAGAGACAAGAAAATAAATTCAAGTTACCCAGTGACTGTTAGATACCTAACCAATGGAGATGGAGAAGCAAATAATACAAAAGTATTAAGACTTGTGATTGGTGGGTGCCTGGGGGCTGGGTGGCTCAGTTGGTTAAGCAACTGCCTTCAGCTCAGGTCATGATCTTGGAGTCCCAGGATTGAGCCGCACATTGGGCTCCCTGCTCGGTGGGAAGCCTGCTTCTCCCTCTCTCACTACCCCCTGCTTGTGTTCCCTCTCTGGCTGTGTTTCTCTCTGTCAAATAAATAAATAAAATCTTTAAAAAAAAGACTTGTGATTGGAAGAATGTTTATGAAAAGAGTTACCGGAACCAGAAGATTAATTCAGTTTAGGACCAATTTAATAAGCAAGGTGGCTTAAGGATAAGTTTCTGAGAGCCTTCAGTTCCAAACGAAGATTCACACATTTTATTTGCAGGAGGATTTTTATTGCAGACAATAGGAACCAATGAAGGATGCTGATCATGAGAGTAATGTGTGAAGGCCAATATTTTGGAAGATTCATCATACATTCATGATGCAAGATAGATTGTAGAAGAGAAGTGCCTGCAGGTAGAAAGGCCAATTATAAGACTAAGGCAATACTCTTATTGCATATATTATATATCACACACACACACACACACACACACACAATACTATGGTGTATATAAACACTTCACAAAGTTAGTTATCCTTAATTTTCTTTCTCCCTTCTTTCATTTTTGTTATATCTTCTTCCAGAAAGAATTGAAAACACATGTGTCTTGTTATCTAACTTCTATATTATTCATTTCTCTTTACTTTTTGCCCTGCTTGACAATTTTAACACAAGTTGGGAGGATAGCTAATACTGTCTTTAAAAACAAATGTTAACTTGTATTCATTTGTTTATTTTTACTGTATGTTTTCATTCGATCTAACTATGATTTTGAAGAATTAATCATCACATAAATTGAGTTTAAAGGTTGATTAAGATTTTTAGCTGTGAATTGGAACTTGAACAGGATTAAGATATAATTTTTAAAAGTAAGATTTGGATTTTCCCTGTGAAACCTAATTTTACAGATAAATTAGTGAAGGCCTTGTTTAAAGAAATGGCAATGAAAATGGAGAAGTGTTATATTGGAAAGGAAGCTTTGACTACACTTGTGGATTAACTGGATTTTAGAAAATACACGAAAGTGATGATTATTTTTGAACTTCTGGGATAGGAGAATGGTACTGATTATGTTATAAAAAAGAAAAGAAAAGGTGGGGCAATTGAGGGAAGACAGCATTGCATAAAATGTTATGTTTCTAATAAATGGAATTTGATTTGGGAGTGAAAAGCACAGTGGCACTATCCAAGCAACAGACCTTGAGCTCAGGGAGGAGATTAACGGTGGCCATGTAGATTAGAGAATCATTTCTATGGAGGTTGGCAAATTTTCTAAGGTTATAGAGGGTCAAAAGACAGACTATCTCGAAGAAAATGCTCCTTACCATATCAAAATCTGTGGCAAAATTATTCCCCAGGTGTTTGAATTGGCACACAGAGTCATTCTGATAATGGTGAAATTTGTTAGTAGTTTTTCATGTGAAAGCTGACACTAAGATAAGCAGTTACATATGCCATGCATCATAGCATTAATACTGGCATATATTTGTGCAGAAAAACCAGAATTTGGAAATAATAATGAAATTATTCAATGTGTGTCATATGCTTTCATGACTGATTTTTTAACAAATGAGGTCAGTGTGAGTGTACTTAGATGAACTCACTCCAGTATACTTATCTCATTGTAACACAAAATATAGATTCAGAAAGATCAACTACTCTTATTCATTAAAAATCAAATCCAGTTGTGTAATTTTTGTAGTTATGTTTTAACATAATAGGAAAATAATATGCAAGATTATTTCCTAATGTACACATAAATGTCAGATGGCAAAAACAAATCCCTGAATCACTATGACCCAGTTCCAAATTATTGTGTTTGATATATTTCTGTACTTCATTATAACAACATTAATAGTAAGATATTTATTTTGTTCAAAATATGAATTTATTGAAATTTATTACTCTCTGAATAGTTTAATTACCTTTTAAAAAATACTGTAGCAGTATTACTTATTGTGTTCTTATTTAACTAATTTGAGATATAAGCACTTTAATGTGAAAATATTCTTAAACAGAACTTTGGCTTTTAAAAGAAAAATTGGGAAGTTTTCTGATGGGGCTTATTTTTTATATTTCATTTAAATGTCTTACAGAAGAACATTTATCCATTTTAATATGTGAATCATTACATAGATACAGTCAAATGTAACTTGAAATCATCACGTTGTAAATATATACAGTTTAGAAATTAAACTCAATAGGAGGAGTAAAGATTTACTCTGCTAATATTTAAGAAAACCAGATAATATATCATTGAGTGACCCTAATCCAGATTTTAACTGTATGTAAAATCTCTTGGTGCTCTCTCTTGTGCTAGAGAAGTCTTCTTGTTTAACCTTGGTTTAATTGTACATTGTGCATGAGCAGCAACCTCATTTGGGTCATAAATGTGAATCAATAGAGTAGAAGATACCACATTTGACCTTGCAATAATGACAAAACTTTAGATATTTAATATTGTATTGCTTATTGAATGTGCTAATTTCATTTGGAGATAACATAACTGTCTTCATCTTTAAACACACAAATGAATAATGAATTGTACTCAAAATAAGCATTTGAGTCATCTTTTAGATTTTGGTGACTTTAAGATTAAATTGAGGCAATGTTAGTAAATTACACTGATATAGTGTAAATTTCTGGTGTTGAATAACTATATTCTGTTACAAATTGTGCCTGGAAAGTTTTATGGTTTTGTCTTCAAAGGGGTAGGATTCATAGGAATTGCATCAGGAATATCAAGCACTCCCGGGGCGCCTGGATGATTCAGTCATTAAGCGCCTGCCTTTGGCTCAGGTCATGATTGCAGAGTCCTGAGACTGAGCCCTGCACTGGGCTTCCTACTCAGCAGGAGGCCTGCTTCTCTCTCTCTCATTCCCCCTGCTTGTGTTCCCTCTCTAACTGTGTTTCTCTATGTTGAACAAATAAAAAAAAATTTTAAAAAAAAGGATACCAAGAACTATGACCTTCAAGGATCTCAAATTCCTATTATGACTCTTTTCTCTGCTACCTGGCAATGATCAGTTATTTAAGAAAATACTCCATTAAGTAAGAACTAAGAATTACAGTTAATGGAACTTAACATGAACCAACACTAAGGAGTCTCTCAAAATGTTAATGTCCCATTGGTTACATAAAAAATAATTTTTAAAAAAGGAACAGGTTTGAAAAAAACAGAACTAACAATTGTCTTGAACTGTGATGGGATCCAACCCACATCTATATTGTTGTGTTTGGTCCTGGGAGCTAGGTTCAGAGTAGGACTGATGAACTCAAACAGCTCTATTGGAAGGCAATTAAGAAAGTAGTGCATTAAAAAAATGGCATCAAATAACAGCTAAGGAAAGAGTAAAGTGTTGGGATGAATAGAAAAGGCACAGGGAAACATATATGTTTAACTTATTGTCCCAGCCTTGGAAACAAATGCAGTCCTTTGGAAGTTAGTCATTGAAAAGTGATAAGGGTCCATGGTTAAAGGAACAAGGTTGATACAAAAGCAAAAGTTAAGCAAAGCTTTATTTCACACCAAGCATCAAGAACCAAGCTGATCGGTCAGGGCCCTGGCCGATCAGAGTCCTCTCTGAAGAGAGAGAGCAACCCTTCCCAGTTTTACAGGCTACCTTTTATGGTAGAACTTACACAATTCCTCTATCCCCTCCCCTGGGTAACTCGCATGATTTTGAGCACCTATGTTCCTGATAAGTCTTAGCTGACCGGGGGTGGTCCCAATCCCAGGAAGTTGTTACTTTAGTGGCTTTGGTCACCCCCCTGGAAAATGTGAGTCATCCCAGGTCAGTACATTTTCTCTCTGACAAACAACAAGATGGCTGCTTGGTCAAAATGGAGTTACTCTGGCCAAGTGGGCCCTTACAAAAAGCTTTCAGAAAACTTGGATGAGTTCATTTCAAGAAAGTTGTATAACAGGATTTGCATTAAGGATTAAGCTTTATGACATAAAAATAACATGTAATCCAAGGTTTCTATAATTATTTGGAAATTATATATTTGTACAAGACTATGTATATTTTAAGTTATGGGGTTTTGTTTTGTTTTGCTTTGTTTTGCTTTGCTTTTTAAGTAGGCTCCACACTCAGCCTGGGGCTAGAACTCACAACCCTGAGATTGAGTCTCAGCTCGATGGACTGAACCAGGAAATCACTCCTTAGGTTTTGCTTTAAAATGTAAATGCAACTTTAATTTCTTTCACATGTGTTCTATAGCTTTCAGAGTACACATCTTTTACCTCTTTAGTTAGGTTTACCCATAGGTATCTTACGGCTTTTGGTGTAATTGTAAATGGGATTGATTCCTTGATTAATCTTTCTGCTGCTTCACTATTGGTGTATAGAAATGAAATAGATTTCCTAATGTTGATTTTGTCTCCTGTGACTTTATTGAATTGATGTATCAGTTCTAGCAACTTTTTGGTGGAGTCTTCTGAGTTTTCTATATAGGTTATCATGTCATTTGTGAATAGTGATAATTTGACTTCTTTGCTTATTTGGATGACAACAAATAGAAAAACAATCCATGCTCATGGATTGGAAGAACAAATGTTGATAAAAATTCTATACCAACAATTGTTAAAATGGCAAGCTACACATTTAATGCAATCTCTATTAAAATACCAACAGCATTTTTCCTAGAACTAGAATGAAAAATCCTAAAATTTGTATGGAACCATAAAAGAACTGAATAGCCAAAGCTATCTGGAAAAGGTAAAAAAATTCCGGAGGCATCACAATTCCAGACTTCAAGCAATATTACAAAGCTGTAGTCAATAAGACAGTATAGTACTGGCACAAAAATAGACATATAGATTGGTAGAACAGAATAGAAAACCCAGAAGTGGACCCACAACTATATGATCAACTTATCTTTAACAATGCAGGAAAAAATATTCAAAGGAAAAAAGGACAGTCTCTTCAACAAATGGCTCTGAAAAATTGAATAGCAATATGAAGCTGGACCACTTTCTTACAGTATACACAAAAATAGATTCAAAATGGATGAAACACTGTAATGTGAGATGGAAACCACCAAAATCCTAGAGGAGAACACAGGCAGCAGCCCCTTTGACATCAACTGTAGCAACCTCTTACTCGATACATCTCTTGA
>PITA01030761.1:0-16081 GCA_004023965.1 Spilogale gracilis | reverse complement strand
CAAGGGACTTCAATTCACTGAGAGCAGTAGTCATTAATATCTAATTCGGTGACCTTTACAACTAACATTGTGAGACTGTTCGACCACGAGACATCCTGCTCTTGCTCTTTTCCTAAAGCCATGTGTACCCCAAACAGACAGGTATGTATGTATTATCATTGAAGAATAAAAACCCATGCTCAAGGGAAATTTTCCTGCAGGGATGCAGCACATTTGAAAAACAGTTTGCAGAAGAAAAGAGGCCCCTTACTATGTCATCCCTCTGAAATGAAACCTGTGGGGAGGGAGGTAATAAATGGAGAGCCTGTGGGATAATAAAGCCTCCTTCTGTGGCCCATGATTGTTCAACTAGAGCTGAGCAATTACCCTCATAGCCAAGACCACTCTTGGACATGATCTGACAGCTTGTACCTTTGCAAGAGTCAAGGAGTGAATTTCTGGCCCCTTATTGTCCTGAAGACTTCAACAACTGAGAAACAGTGTCAAGTGATTAGTTTACCCATAAAGAATGAATGAGAGAATATGGGGCACCTGGGTGGCTCAGGTCATGATCCCGGAGACGGGGAATCGAGTCCCACATCGGGCTCCCTGCTCGGCGGGAAGCCTGCTTCTCTCTCTCTCAGTCCCCCTGCTTGTGTTCCCCCTCTGGCTGTGTTTCTCTCTGTCAAATAAATAAAATCTTAAAAAAAAAAAAAGAATAAATGAGAGAATAAACAAATGAACAAAATGGAAAACTGTTCATCTGCTTGTGTGATTTTGGGAGGCAATGGATTCATTCTTACCAGGAAGAAACTGTGCCTTGTGTGGGGAAGGACAGGGCATGAGCTGGGAAACTGTATGTCTCTGGCCACAGCAGACAGCCAAGTTCTCATGATGTACCATTCCCTGTCATCCACACTCCCCTCTGGGACGTAAGCCGGGGAAGCACATAACTGGGGCTCACTCTTCCAGAGCCACTTCTGCTCGCAGGCAGGAGAACAACAGAGGCAAGTCATGGTCAGTCTTAGCTCCTGCCTGTGGTAGGCCACATAGGTATGTGGGGAGATTGCATGTGAAAAGAGGCAAAGAGAAGGACAATTCCATTAGGAGAGAAGCTGATGTGATACAGACAAGAAGTACATGAATAAAATAAATTTTTCTGGTGTTTTTAGTTACTATTTGATCTAGTTAATTTTTATATGCACCCTTCCTATCTATCTATCTATCTATCTATCTATCTATCTATCTATCTATCTATCTATCTATCTATCTATCTATTTGGCAGAGAGAAACACAGCCAGAGAGGGAACACAAGCAGGGGGAGTGAGAGCGGGAGAAGCAGGCTTCCTGCCGAGCAGGGAGCCCAATGCGGGGCTCTTTCCCAGGACTCCCAGATCATGACCTGAGACAAAGACAGACGCTTAACAACTGAGCCATCCACGTGCCTCTATATGCACCCTTTCTAATTAGATGTCCAAGCATGAGGTTTCAGAGCAAGCAATACAATTGTTTCCATTATTATTTTGAATCTATATTGTGTTATTTCTCCAAAGAGCTTCACTACTTCATACAATACAGCAGTTGCCCTCAGAAATATCCTCACTAGAGTGGTAACACTACTTCATAATAACACAGCTAGTAAAAGAAACACAAGTACTATTTCATATAGGCAAATAAACATGAATGCATTCACTTCCTCTACTTTTTACCTTTTCAGTTCACACTGAAGGTATTTACATAAAGTAATCTTTATATATGATCCTCATGTAGAGGCAAATCAAATAGAACTTGAAAAGGACACACACTTGACATTAAAAACATTTAAACAAACCTTAACAGAGATTGGGCCTTAAAAGACAAATAAATATAGATTTAGAAGTAGCACTTATATATTTATATAAATTATTACATATTATCACATATTAGGCATAAATATATAACATATTACGTGTGTGTGTGTGTGTGTAGAGTTTTTTGTGAGGTGACACTGGCTACATTTATACAGACTCACAGAACTGAATTTCAGAAATGACCTGGTCTAACCCCTTTTGATTACAGATTTATCTGCAAAGGCTTTAGCCTTTATCTTCCAGATGAGGAAATGCAAGCTTAAAGAATTCACTGTGTCTTCTTCAGAACTTATTCAAGTCTCCTCAGAAGGCAGAAAGTAGTGAAAGCACTAAGTTACTATAAGTGAATGTGCAATCAGGAAGAGGACAGGGGTTCTGGACAGCCTACACACCGCAGCTCTCATTCATTCAACATGCTCTTGCTGCAGCACACCTGTATTGTGCATTGTGCTAGGCAAGCAAGCACTCGGGCAATAGTAGTAGGCAACACAGACAGGATTCCTGACCTCACGCATGTACCTCACAGTCCACCGAGGGATACAGACGGGTAGGGAGGCGGCTAGAAGACCCCAGAATAAAGGCTCGGAGACAGGTGCATAAATGACAGCAGATGAGGTTGTTGGGGTTAGCATGTAGAAGGCCTTATGAGCCATGCCCGGAAATGTAACATTTTTCTTAAGATCAACATGTTGGGGTCTTAAGGAAGAGATAGATGTGAGCAAATTGTGTTTTAGAAAGACGACTGCTGTTTAAGGGGCATGTCAAAGCAGCCAGACCAATGAGAAGGCTGTTCTAGTATCTGAGCCAGAACACAATGTCTCGCACAAGGAAAGCTGGAGTCATGACAGAGAGAAGTGGCCTTATATTGTGGAGGTTAAACTGGAAGAAATTTGCGACTGACTAGATGTGAAATGTGAGGGGGATGGACTGAGAGATGGCGCCCAGCTTCCTGTTTCAGTAAGTCAGATAGGAAGTCATCACACATTAAAAAAATAAAAATAAAAACCATAAACAGGGGTGCCGAGGTGGCTCAGTTAGTCAAGCAACTGACTCTCAATTTTGCCTCAGGTCATATCTCAGTCCTGTGAGCTCTGTGCTGGGTGTGCAGCCTGCTTGAGATTCTCCTTCCCTCTTCCTTTGCCCCTCCTCCTGCTCACTCTCTCTCTCTCTCTCTTTCTCTCTAAAAAAACAAAACATAACAAAACACAATAAAAACCATAAAACAGACAAGAAACACAGGAAGAGAAAGAGGAATCACTGAATATAGGATATATATTGATCCAAACTAACCCCTCCCACATACACTCCTGGTAGAAAATGGGGAAAAGAATTTATGTTATAGCTAAAGTAGCATAAGTCTCTGTAACTTGGGCATTATTATAGAGTTAAATCTTAGTTATGCATATTTTACATTCAAATTCAATTTATCTGTGGTATAGTTCAACAGGTTAAACATGAAGCTGTCTGATTTTATTTTTTTCTTGAAAAAAAAAATCCTGTTTAGTTCCTTGTGTAGTCT
The DNA here is from genome assembly GCA_004023965.1 of Spilogale gracilis. Lineage (NCBI taxonomy): Eukaryota > Metazoa > Chordata > Mammalia > Carnivora > Mephitidae > Spilogale > Spilogale gracilis. Next base: position 12,733 of record PITA01030761.1, on the reverse strand, counting down.
CCATCTTACCAAGAAAATTCTACGAAAGACAGGCATGGAAAAAATTCCCTCAGGGAGGGCTTGACTTGGGGCTCAAGCCAGGAAAAAACAAACATACTTTCACCTTTTCTTGACTCATATATTCATAGCAAAGCTGCATTAGTTTGCTGCCAATTACTTCTTAGAACTATAGGTACACACATAATCAGATCTAAATACAAACCACCTTAAATGCAAATATAAATGACCCCTGGATTATTTTTTAGTTATTGACCTCTGTAGTTCTTATAATCATAAGTTGACCACACATATACATCTATAAAAGACTTTTAGAATGATTCCTTGAATATATGACAAAAAGCACAGGCAACAAAACCAAACATAGACAAATGAAACTATATCAAATTTAAAAACTTGTGCATTAAAGGACACAAGCAATAGAAGAATGGAAGAAAATGTCTGCAATCATATATCTGACAAGTGGCTACATCTAGAATTTAAAAAGGAATTCCTACAACCCCAAACCAAAAATAATCCAATTTAAAAACACACAAAGGACTTGATTAAACATTTTTCCAAAGATTATATACAAGCGGCCAATAAATATGTAAAAACAAAAACAAAAACAAAAAAACCAGCCCAACATCACTAATCATCAGAAAAATTCAAATCAAAAGAACAATGACACATCCTCTCATAGCCATTAGGGTGGCTATACAATAAAAACCAATGAAGAAACAGAAAATAAGTGTTGGCAAGGATGGGGAGAGACTAGAACCTTTGTGTACTATGGGACAACTGTAAAATGATGCAGCTGATGAAGCAGTATGGAGGTTCCTCAAAAAATTAAAAATACAACTACTATATGATCCAGCAATCCCACTTCTGGGTATGCATCCAAAATAGTTCCAAACAGAGTCTCCAGGAGCTATGTGTACACTCATGTTCACAGCACCACTGTTCCCAATAGCCAAGAGGTGGAAGCAACTCAAAAGTCCACTGACAGATGAGTGGATGAAATGTGCTATGTGCACACAATGGAACATTATTCCACCTTAGAAAGGAAATCCCGCCACACACTACAATATGAATGAACCTTGAGATTCATTATGCTAAGTGAAGTCAGCCGGTCACAAAAAGATAAATTCTATATGATCCCACTTATATGAGGAAGTTGAAGCAGTCCAATTAATAGAAACAGAAGGTAGAATAGTGGTTAACAGGAGCTTGGAAGAAGACAGCGGGGGAGTAGAGAGTTGCTTTTTCATGGGTACAAAGTTTCAGATTTGCAAGATGGAGTTTTGGAGATGTGTGTCACCATGATGCGCATACACTACTGGACTGTGCACTTAAAAATGATTAAGCCTCTTTTAAATGGTCAATTTTAAGTTTTCTTTTTATCACAGCAAAAGAAAAAAGACCACATGTTGTATGATTCCACCATATGTAATGTCAAGAATACGCAAATCTTAAGAGACAGAAAGGAGACTAACAGCTGCCCAGGGCTGGGGAGATTAGAGGAAATGAGGAGTGACAGCTAATGCATATGGTTTCTTTCGGGGGGGGTGATGAAAATGTTCTGGAATTAATACTGGTGATGGTTGCACAATTCTGTGAACATATTAAAAACCTTTGAATTATACAATTAAAAGGCTTTTTGATGTCTAGTGATTGACAAACTTGTGTTTCCTCCTATACAGCTTCTCTTAGCCGCCAAACAAAAGCTGTTTTCAGCAATTCCCCATCATCCAGCACCCCCTTCAAGCACTAATACATAAAGTACTTCTTTCGGGTATCTTAATAATTATTTTCTTTGAGCCGCTGCATTCAGCTCCCTAGGAATTCTAAGGCAACAAACTTGAATGCAGCATTAATAATGTTATGCTAAAAACAATGGCATAATGCCAGAGAATTTCAACGATAAAAATATGAAATTCCCTTGCTTGAGATCTACTGTGCATTGCAGAAACAACTATATGGATCACTCAGCTTGAATAAGATGTTTTGACATCTTATCTCAACATCTAAAATTAAAACTACATCTTCAATTCACACTAAAAGCTTTGTGTTGCATCTAGGTTAAACTCCAGTAAGAATTCAGTATGAAGGGCACCTGGGTGGCTCAGTGGGTTAAGCCTCTGCCTTCGCTCAGGTCATGATCTCAGGGTCCTGGGATCCAGGCCCACATGGAGCTCTCTGCTCAGCAGGGAGCCGGCTTCCTCCTCTCTCTCTCTGCCGGCCTCTCTGCCTACTTGTGATTTCTCTCTCTGTTAAATAAATAAATAAAATATTAAAAAAAAAAAGAATTCAGTATGAAGATTTGTTGTAAGAATGCTTGCTTGTCTTTTTCCCCCCTCAAATGTGAAAAAAAGAAAAGTTCAGTAATGTGTAAATACCTTACAATAACATGATAACTATTTTGAAGATGTTTATACTTTAATAACATTTTGATCTGAAAACTAAAGTAGAAATTTCACTAAGATGACAGCAATCACTCCATCTTAACAGATAACATAATGATAATAAGCAATAAGACTTCAAATTATATTTTCTAACCATATTTGCTTATTTTTAACTCTATTCTATTACTTATTTTCCATTAATCTCAAAAGTCCAGAATAATATAATGCCTCTTACTTTTAAGAGAAATTGTTATGTGGGTCAGCTGGAGAGGGGGTAATGTGTACGCCAGTCTTCTGCCTCTAAACTCAAAGACCACAGATAAGCGAACAAAAACCAGTAGACTTACATATCCCAGTCCTGGTTACAGAAATCATCCTCAAGCCTCTTCCTTTTATTATCCTTTCTTTTTATTCCCCATTCAGTTTACTTTCAACTTGCCCTTATGTGTGCTACAATCCTTTTTTTCCAGCAGCCATACAGATGGATGGAGGTCTCTCTGGTTTTGCTCTGTGGTGCTGAGCTCTGGCCCTCCCCGGCAAGAGACCCAACTCAGGACCTCCACTAGGGGCTCAGAGAAGGCCCCTAGAAAGTAGACAGAGATAGCAGGAACCACCAGAACGGATCCTACAGAAAGCATTATCAGAGAAAACACCCATTGAGCAGAAAGAAAAGCTCCTGACTTTACAAAAAGATGTGATTCTGAATTTCACAAAGGCTTCTTTCCAGAGCAACCAATCCACTTAATGATATCTTTTGGACAAACTGTTAGTTATCCTGGCAAATGAAAGAGATGGCTATCTTTAGTTTAGACTCCAAAACGGAGTAGCCATCACCTGCAAGTCCCCGCTATTCCTAAACCGTCTCCGTTGCTTTTCTTTTTTCAAATCTAAGGCCGCATCACTATGCTATTACTTGAACTCAAGCTATTCCTCAGAAGTAGGAAAAAAAATCTAATAATTCCCTACAAGTTCATTATCATGAAAGGTAGCAGGACAATTCTCAATGCTGCAGAGCCAGCCCGGGTGTTCATTAAAAGCACCAGGCAGCACGGTGGGACCCAGAATTAATGGGACAGTGTTAGCAGCTCTGAGGAACAACCACTGATACTGATTGCAAATTGTGCCTGATGACATACACAGGAATTTCCAGATCCTTCACTGAAGTAGTATGAAATGGTGTATAAAAGATAGGGCATGGAAACACAGGCCAGTTTCTGGGAAAAGAAACATTTTCTCGTGTTCAAACAAGGAACTGAAGTCTAGCCTAATCCATGGTCAGGACTGAAAAAAAGTGAGAATACTTCCAATCGTGACTAACACTTACATAGCACTTCGGAGGCAGTAGCCACAGTTCTCAGGGCTTCGCATATACCCTTTCCATCCTGAAATACCCCCAACTGCCTCAAAACATAGATAGCATTATCATTCCCATTTCACACAAAGAAACTGATGCTCGGGGAGGTTGAATGACTTACCCAGTACCACACAGCAAGCTAACAGAGAAACCAAAATTTGAATCATATGGTATGGCTTCCAAGTCTGTGCTCTCAACCAATAAAAAAAGTAGTGTGCATTTTTTTCCAAGTATCAGTGTTTTATATGACTCTCCATTTTACAGTGGCATTGATTTTATTTTTTATTGTTTTATTTTTTTTGTAATCACAGAGGCTGGCTACACCTACATGGACATGGTTTAATCTTTCCAATAAACATGTTTGGCTAATTAAGACAAATTGTCAGCTGCGTTAGGGAACACATTCAGCCTAGCATAGGGTATAGACAGGTCAAATGGTCTTTCTGTGCCTATTACTACACGGATAATACTGCTTTTGAAGTCAGGGATTGCCATCTTTGTATGCAGAGCACCTAACCTAGTGTAAACATTCAAGAAAGGTGTAGAATAGGGTAAAAGGTAAATAAATCAACACCACATAAAGGAAATGTCTGGTGGCAGGAGAGGCGAGCACAGGAAGGGGGAGGAGAGGAAGGAGAGGTGGTGCCCCCCAGCTCCTCCTTGCTGCTTTTGCCATGCAGCTTCCTTATTCTTTGCAGAGCTCCCTGGCCCAGGCCTTGTACCTTTTGCTGTGCTTGAAAGGCATTCAGGCAGCAGGGCAAGGGGCCTGGAGAGCCAAGAGTAAAGTCAGAAATCAGAGGTCCCCTTGGCAGGGAAGCAGCAGCAGCCGAGTCACACCCCTATCCAGGAGCACTGGCCAGAGGGGGGCATCACATAAGGGGGTGAGTGGGAGGCAGGCAGCAAGCCCCCCCCCCCCTTCTCAAACAAAGAACCAAGAAGTCAAACTGAAAGAAAAAAGGATTTTGCCTCCTCTTACTCAGGGTCTTCTGTCTCCCTTTGAAGATGATGTTAGAAAAGAAAAGGCAGCGTTGAAAGGGAACACAGAGGAAGGTCGGATCCATGCCTAGAGTTAAAACATGTTTTAAGAGCCAGTGTAAATCAGCAGTTAATGCCTTTGGAAAGGGACATGCTACCACTGGGTTCTGGAGCCTGGCCTGACGACACTGTTAATTATTCCCAGAAAAAAGTTATTGGAAGTAAAGGCATAAATTGAAAGGAAACTCAATGACTTTGCTTCTCCTGGCTTTCCTGAATCATACCATCACCTTTCTCTGGAACACTGCCGTACCTCTCCACATCACCGCCAAAATGTCATCTTTCCGGTGAAGCCTTTCCTGATCGCTGGAATGACGCTTTATCGAGACAGCTCTTAGCTGTCACTTGCACGTCCTATTCACTTACTCAACGCACATATATTCCATGCCTTCCATGGGCCAGGTTATCTTTCTAGACACTGGAGATAGGCTGAACAGAACACATACAAATTCCAGCATTGAGGGAACTCATATTCTACCATCAGATATTGTATATTAAACTATAATATAATATTGTAAATAGTAAATAGTAAAACTATTGTTTTACTACATAGTACATATTTTATAACCCTCTTACTGAACAATGAACTTGTGATAGGCAGCCTTCATGTTGCTTATACTTTTGAAATCTCATAAAAAAATTAATAAACAAACTGAGTTCAACCTTTTGAAAGCAGTAGGAAATCTGGACTTCCATATCATACTGGAACATGCTACCTCTGATGAAGTTGTAGGAAGCAACTTCACCTTTGTATTTGTCATAAATTCTCATAAATTACCACATATTTGAGACATGAAAAAGTGAAAATGTATATACACTTGGTCAGAGGAAAGGAGAAAGTCCATTTCAATTTCCAATATACTAACGATGATACAAGAAAAAAAATTAAAGACAGTATTGTGAAGCTTCTACTCACCAAAGGAGTATTTACTAAGACAAGTTAAGGGAGAGGGATAGAGGGAAGCAGTTTTTAAAAGCAGGGACTGCCATAATTCAAATTATTCTCAAAGAAATCTAAATAAGTATGTCATTAAGTTTCTTAAATCCCTGCTCATTTTGAGAAAGTATGACAACTGTAATAACTAGAGTAGATTAAGTACTTCCTCATCTGACTTTAATCTCCAAAACAGTCAAATGCATTGATGGAAACCCCAGTGCAATTAATAAATCACTTAGTAGTGACCACACCCTTAAGAATGATACTGCTCAGCATAGACATTGAGTCTACAATACACTATTATTTACACTGAAAAAACACCTAAGTTATAGGTTAGTGACTTCCTCAGGGGAGATGATTCAATCCATTTTACTTATTTCTCTTCTCCCTGTACTCATTTCCTTTTCTCGTTTATTTAGCAAATATTTATTTTTCACATAAGCCTCAGAAAACTCTATCAGAAAGCAAGCAGGGTATAAATAATAAATATTCTTCACAATTCGATCCCTTATGGCTCTAATCAATCAACAATGTTTCTTAAGTGGACTGGCCTGGGCTGAGCATTACTCTAGCCTCCTTTCACCAGAACTGAAACAGGTCAACAAACCCTCCTCTGAAGACAGAGCCATTTTCTACGTCTCATATCCCACCTGAGTGTGTGTGTGGGGGGGAACACATGAACTTAGCTTTAAAAATTCCTAAGGAGACTAGGGTAATAGGTCAAGGCAGAAATTCAGCTCTCTGGCATCATCATTTCAGTATTTAAGTAGCATCCTTAGACTTGAAGTCCTCATCAAGCCAACTAAGGAAACACGAGAGCTTAAAGTTTGGTCTACACTGCTATGATCCTCTAACAAATGTGATGTCATGGGTCAATCCATAAGTAGCTTTCAACCTGGGGGTGTGGAGATGAACAGCCTTCTCTAGAGGTAAAGGGAGAAGGTAGGACTTAAACTCTACTCCTCTTTGGACATTTTGAGACATCCTGCTCTCTTAAAAATCTTAAAGACTAGCTGGTGTTGATGGGAACATCAACACAGAACATGTTGGCCCTTGCAATGTTGGGGGGATGGGGAGAAGAGAAACACTGATCTGCACTTACTAAAACACTTGACTTTCCTCAAAGATGAACTATATCCTATAGTTCCAGCACTAAAAACAGAAGCAGAGGAGTCACCAATTCATGTCATGTCATGACACCCAACTGTTGGGCCACCAAATCGGCTGATTCTTTTCCCAACCTCCTGTTTAACAGACCTAAGATGACCTTCAAAAAACATCCTGAAACTATGATCAAAAATAAGTTTCATTCATTTTTTAATGCTGACCTTTTTTTCTTTTCCTTTTTATAAAGGGGAAATGTTGCAAAATGGAATGAGAAAGACAAAATAGATGCAACTCATTTCTGACCAGATCCAATACAAATTCACCCTCGCAGCTTTGTACCAAATGCTCACGCCCTCAATGAAAGAGTCATACGTAGCAGTGAAACTGTTGACGGGGCTACATGGTCACAGAAGACCCTGCAAATGTGCTGCTGTGGACACAAGGATGTGGTATGTGAAGCTGGATCTGATGAGATTTTGCATCTGCTTTAACAGTGTCCTGAAGGCAAGCTCTATTCTTTGCTTAGCATCTGCAATGGGAGCACTTACTCAAAGTAAACTTTTCATTTCATACATTTTCTGTATCAGCTAAATACATGTGCACACAAAATGACATCAATTCTTTGTTAAAATGATACCTAAACACCTGAGTGCTCATAGTCTTGGTAAAAAATACATAAATAAATCTCCAGATTATTACAGCTCAAAATGCCCCCATTTCAAACACACAAATCTTTAACTTCCTTCAATTATGGTTTCTCAAAGTTTGTGAATGTTGGGGGTGGGTGGCTAGTGCATGGGCTTTCAGAGGGTTATAAAAACACCTGGAATCAGCTGTGTATTTCTATGGTCCAAGAGTCCATGATTCTCATCAAATTTCTGAGAGGATAAATGACTCCAGAAAGTAAATGGGAAGTGGGGTAATTCAGGGTAGAAACGAAACAAGAGAGACTTTGGACACAGAGACAAACTGAGGGACTTGGAGGGAGGGGGGTGGGGGGATGGGAGAGCTTGGTGGTGGGTACTGAGGGCACGTACTGCATAGAGCACTGGGTGTGGGGAATGGGGAATGAATCTTGAAACACTGGAAAACAAAATTTAAGTAACAATAAAAACAAAACAAAACAAAACACAATTACTTATTTAGAGAAATGAGTGAATAGTCAAGGGTATATTCAATTATATTCCCATGACACAAATAAGAGAAAACAAAATATCAGTTATATGTAGATGGACACATTAGATTCATACCTGAATAGATCCAAAATATCTGGCCATATTGAGCTCTACTGTTAGATTATGAATCAGGAATTTATTATCTCAGGGAACTAAAAAAAAATACATGTGCTTCTAAAGACAAAAAAAAAAATACGGGTTACAATTTCAGTAAGAAATTCCCTATACTTGAAAAAAATACCTTTATTAAGGTATAAATGTTGTACAATAAATAGTACATATGTAAAGTATACGATTAAATAAGTTTCAACACATGAATACACCTATGAAATCATTACCATAATCAAGTGTCCATCATCTCCAAAAGCTTCCTCCCAATCTTGTAGGACTCCCTCAAGCCCTGGCCCTGTTACTACACATTAGAATTTTATATAAATGGAAACATACAGTACAGTTGGTTGAATGGTGATCCCTCAGAAGATGTGTCTGTGCAGTAACCCCTGGAACCTGCGAACATTGCCTTATCTAGGAAAAGAGTCTTTGCAGATATAATGGAGTCAGGCATTTTGAGATGAGGAGATCATTCTGGATTACCAAGATGGGCCCTGAATCTAATGATAAGTGTGATATCACACAGAGAAGAAAACAAAGAGAGAAGACAATGTCAGCACAGAGACAGAGAAGAGGCAGAGACTACCAGTTCCAAGCCATAAGACAAGGAATGTCCAAAGTCACCAGAAGCTGAAGGAAGAAAAGAACAAGATTCTTCCCCAGAACCTCTATGAAGACTGCACCTCTGTCTACACCCTGATTGTTTTACTTCTAGCCTTCAGAGCTGTGAGGGAAGAAAGTTCTGTTTAAACCCACCAAGGCTGTGGTAATTAGATATGGCAGCCACAGGAAATTGATTCATATTCTTTTTTTTGACTGGCTTCTTCCACTCAGCATAATTACTTTCAGAGTCATCCACACTGCAATACATATCAATTGCTCTCTTGTTTTTTTATTGGTGAATAATATTTCATTGTGTGGATATAGCAGAGTTTGTTTATCCATTCAACTCCTGATAAACATTTCAGTTATTTTTAGTTTGGGACTATTACAAATACTTAAAAAACACATTCTTGGATTTACATTTGAATTTCTGGTACTACCATCATTTTGACTTGATTTCCTGAACTGTTAGAAGTATGGCTGAATTAGTGTAGCAACAGGGCCAGGAAGATAATCAAAGAAGACCTGTAAGTAGCAAAAATAAATTTAGCAAAGAAGATGCATTTATTCACAGAAGATGTTCTCACTTTACAAAGAACATCTTATTTCAAAAATAATTAAACTTATTTTAATAAGCCTAGAAGTGCTATATCCATACCCACTGGAGATTAAAAGGATTAATGAGAGGAATGAGAGAAGAGGAAAGCTTCTGCCATGAAAGCAAACACAATGACCAGCAAGAATACAGTATCTGACAGTCTGGTAGTCAGAAAAGAAATACAAATCCAAATCAAAAAGAGTAATTTGGCCACCTAGATTATTTATGTATTGAGTTACAAGTCACCATAGTATCCAAAACCATTGTCCTGAAAACAGAATTATTATACCAAATATTTCCTACAGAGGGGTCATATATTAGAAAAATTTCCATCTAAAACAATTACGTTTAAACAGTTAACTCTTACCCAATTGTCTATCTGGAGAAAGAAAATATTCAGAAGCATGTAGCTCCTAAAAATGAAAATAGCTAAACTTTTAATATAGTTTTCATTCAACTATTATGTTGGCTTACATATCTAATTATAAGACAGTACTCCTCATGGGGCAACTTCCTCATTATGACTGTACTCCCAGCATCCAGCCCAGCGCTCAAGCCCAGCTGGGCATGGTATCTCTCAGAGGAACAGATAATGAAGATTACCTGAATGGGTAACTAGAGGGCTGCATGAGTAACAAATCTCAATTTTAACTAATTTAATACTAAGTCGTCTTCTTACCATTGATTGCTCCAGAATGGAATTTGGGATTCAGGTGTCTTCTTCTCAGATGCCTTAAAAGTGTAAACACTCCATGATATAGGGTGATGTTAACACCTGGGTGGTGTTACGCATCTGCCTTCGGCTCTGGTCATGATTCCTGGGTCTTGGGCTCAAGCCCCATGTTGGGCTCCCTGCTCAGTGGGAGTCTGCTTCTCCCTCTTCTACCCATCCCCACCCCCTTGATCATGCTCTTTCTTGCTATCTCTGTGTGTCTCAAATAAATAAATAAACTCTTTTTAAAAAATAAAAAATAAACATTCCACGATTTAGAATAGGCATGTAACAAGTTCCCTGGGTAAAGCATAGTAAAATGTCTTTTTTGTCTAATAGCTCTTTTTGCTAATACTTGCCACCACAAAACAAAACAAAACAAAACAAAACAAAACAAAACAACGACCAAATTAGGAAAAACTCACACAAAACCCAGAAAACTTACTTTGGTATCATTGTTACCAAAGCCTCAAGTAGCACATATTTTAAAAAATAAAATAAAATTCAATAAAACAGTCACAGCCCAAACAATTGTGCAATCTTCTTTCATTCTACTACCTGAAGCAAATAATTTAAATTCCTATTCCAAGTAGTTAGAAGTTAATGATATCTTTTTGCTCCCTATAAGATCTGGCAGCTGCGTCTAAGACAATGTGTCACAGAAAAATTTCACCATTTAATCCTTGAAACAAAGTTTCCCTATTCTTGGCCTTACTGCAAAAGAGAGTGATGTTGACACAAGGATCAAACTGTTTGCCCTCAAATGCCACAATGAATGCATAACAGAGAAGAAAAAAAATGCGCAACTTAGATTAGATTACTGGACTTGTAGCAAGCTCTCCCCGCGCCAATTACAGAAGACTCTACATTTACATATAAATAGCTCAGAAATTCCAACACAAATGTACTTGAAAACACTGAATCAAGTAGTTCAGAAAGACATGGATTAGGTGCATTTCAATTTAATTTTAAGGTGTTTACAACCAGCATGTGTTCAAGTAAATAAAAGAATGGAATCAATTTTTATTACAGAAAGCAGCATCTTTTTAAATTACTGAAATTATTCCCACACTGCTCTTAAATCCTTCAGTCTAGGTGTCTTAGCATGCTGTCAGGGCTTGTTTTTGTTGTGGTTATTGTTGTTGTTTGTGGGTTTTGGGTGGGTTTTTTTTTTTTTTGCTTAAAAAAGGAATAAGTAGTTGTATAGAGTGGTAATGTCTGGGACATATAATGCAGTTTTTGTTTTTGCTGAGGTTTTGCCTATCTTTATTAGAGATGAGTGTTGCACCAGCTAGTGCCTTATAAAAGATAAAAGTTGAATCAAGGTACTTTCTGCCAACATAACTTGTTTTTATTTTTCTGTACAACCTGGTTTAAATTTCTAGTCCTTGTCATGTTCTCTCCCACTGGAAGACATTCTGTAATGAGTATTACCTCATTAGTAGTCTCTAACCACTAACTCATCACAGATTAACCACTCCATTTGTTGATCTAAAACAAACAAAAAAAAACAGTCACTTCAACTTCCACTGCCATTTCACAACTGCCTTTGATAGGTGGCAGAAACAACTCTATGTGATCTGTATATGCTGAGTTCAGATTTCTCAATTCACTTGTGGGTATAGACGAATACACAGAGAAACGGAGGCTGCTTTTGCTGACTACTCATGCGTTGAAAAAATACAGATGTTTCTTTATATTTTACAAAATACATCACAATTACTTGTTCTGTGGAAATAACTGAAAATACTTAGTTCACTGAATTTTGCAGATAAAATGGCTAAAATTTTTCCTCCTAATAATGATGGTCAGGGGGACGAGGAGGGAGAAAAAAAGAGAAAGAAGGAGAGAAACAGAAAGAGACAGACAGAAGATGCAGACCATTCTTGTAAATGGGATGGCTAAGGGCATTTAATGGGAAATCTGGGGGAAGATTCTGGACAGTGCACATGGCAGAAACACAAACTGATCTGCATACGTAGCTACAGTGCTTGCAAAAATGACTACTATGTAAGTTTCATCTGTAATTGATAAACCACATACATCACTGAGTCTCTCTCATGTGCGGGAAGTCTAATACCGTTTCTTTGAGTACACAGTGTTCAGACACAAACCTTAATATATGTGCAGAAAAACAAAAAAAAATGCTAACTTCATATTTCATGGGGCAGAGGATCTCAGAACAGAAAGAAATCTAAATTCACAGACTAAAGCAGTACTGTTATTATTTTTAATCTCAAAAGCTTAACAACTTTGACTAGGAGAAAGGATTTCTTAAAAGTAAAAGGCAGGGAGGGGCACCTGGGTGGCTTGGTCAGTTAAGTGTCAGCCTTAGGGATCAGGTAACCTTAGGGTCCTGGGATCCAGCCCTGCTTAGCTGAGAGTCTGCTTCTCCCTTTTCCTCTGCTCTTCCCCTCTGCTCCTGTTCTCTCTCTCTCAGATAAATAAATAAAATCTTTAAAAAGTCTTGTATATTACAGAGAATTAATTTCTTAAAGTATCTAATTTAAAGGTTTATATCCTGAAGAATTTTAGAAGCTCAAGGGCACCTGGGTGGCCCAGTGGGTTAAAGCCTCTGCTTTTGATGATCTCAGGGTCCTGGGATAGAGGCCCGCATTGGGCTCTCTGCTCAGCAGGGAGCCTGCTTCCTCCTCTCTCTCTGCCTGCCTCTCTGCCTGCTTGTGATCTCTCTCTCTGTCAATAAATAAATAAAATCTTTT
>PITA01030760.1:0-16099 GCA_004023965.1 Spilogale gracilis | reverse complement strand
TTTTTTTTTTAATTTTTATTTATTTATTTATTTATTTGACAGAGAGAAACACAGCCAGAGAGGGAACACAAGCAGAGGGACTGAGAGAGGGAGAAGCAGGCTTCCCGCCGAGCAGAAAGCCCGATGTGGGGCTCGATCCTGGGTCTCCAGGATCATGACCTGAGCCGAAGGCAGTCGCCCAACCAACTGAGCCACCCAGGCGCCCCTGAACTCAATTTTAAAAAGAAAAGGAAATCAGCCTGGAGTCTTAGTCTCCAGGAGGTGAGGGAAGAACAAATTGGAGAGTTCAGAATGAACACTTCTAAATGTGTGATGTCACTGAAGTTTGATGTTAGTTTTTCTCATCCCTTTAAAATCCATGTCCTGTTTCACCCCATTCTCATGACCCATCTTCTTTCACTTGGGATAAGCAGTATTTTAATGCTATCATGATGTTTTCAATAATGAAAGGAAGTGAGCTAGTAAAATCATTCTTACCCAATATACATATTATGCTTGATAACCTATCTAGAACTTAAAAAAAGATGGCTAAGGGAAGGGGTAAAACATAACATAGAGGGACAGATTTTCAAGGGCAGAATTCAGCACCCATATCCTGTGAGAAAAAAAGGTATTGTCAAGTGGTGAATATGACAGAGGAAAAGATGTTAGGGCTGGAAGCCAAAGGTCAAGAAAGAATTCTTGAGACATCTTTGGTCCAAAAAGGTGGTTTTATTAAAGCATAGGGACAGGACCCGTGGGCAGAAAGAGCTCCAATGGGTCACAAGGAGTGGCTTAGGGATAGCAGGAGAGGGTTTGGGATAGCATAAGTCTCTAAAGAATTTTGGAGGGCGCCTGGGTGGCTCAGTGGGTTAAAGCGTCTGCCTTTGGCTTGCATCGTGATCTCAGGGTCCTGGGATTGAGGCCTGCATCAGGCTCTCTGCTCAACGGGGAGCCTGCTTCCTCCTCTCTCTCTCTGCCTGCCTCTCTGCCTACTTGTGATCTCTCTCTGTGTCAAATAAATAAATAAAATTAAAAAAAAAATAAAGGATTTTGGAAGCAAGATTTCTATGATCTTGAGAGGGCTAGCTATTGTTGGGAAAAGGTCATTTATCACTGTCTAATAAAGCCTTAGTTATGAGACCCTTCAGATGTAAATCAGTGGGTCATATGCTTGGGGGATGACTGCCCACTGTATCTTGGGGGGGTAGAGGTAAAGGAAGTTTCCAAAGGGATTTTTATACGTTAAAGTATATTTAAGGATCCTGGGGGGTCAGGCTAGGATTAAGATTGCCTTTTGCCCTTAGCAAAGTAGTAACATGGAAGCAGCTGAGTTCCTAGAGGAATGCCACTCTGCTTGTTTCAAGGACTTGTCAATGGGCTGTGGAAAGTAAGGAAATTTAATAATTTTTCTTCTGCCTTTGTTTCCCACATCAAGTATAATGCATGCATCTTAAATTCCCTCCTCTACCTCCACACAAGAACTGCATTGCTTTTCAAGGTAAACAGAAATACTGGAGTCTATGTTTTATTGTCTCTAATAGGTTACATTGCTATGCAAGGCTCTTTGCACATAAGGTGTGACAGGGTCAAGAAGAATTTTTTCTTTTTTTTTAACATAAGAGGTCCCCGGATTAATCTTTTTTTAATTTAATTTTATTTTTTTTTTAAGATTTTATTTATTTGTCAGAGAGAAACACAGCTAGAGAGTGAACACAAGCAGGGGGAATGAGAAAGGGAAAAGCAGGTTTCCGAGCAGGGAACCCAATGTGGGGCTCAATCCCGGGACTCCAGGGCCATGACCTGAGCCAAAGGCAAACACTTAACCACTGAGCCACCCAGGTGCCCCTAATTTTTTTTAAGAGTAAAATCAGCTGAAGTTAAGTGATGAAAGTGACTGAATTACTAAGCTGAGTAATAATATCTGAGCACAAAAAGGTTATGACCTTCAGATCCATAAAGTAGCAAAACTAAATTTCAATCCTGACAGAATTAGAAGGGCTGCCATGGCAGGATATCAAAACCATGTAGCATAATTACATGAAGGGATGAGATTTAAAGGGAAATGATTCCTCAAGTGTGTCATGCCCAATTCAGTGGTGGTTTACATGTCCCCTTTCCCTTTGGGGACCTGGATGCTCACAGCATCTCTACAGTTCACAATAGCTCATCCAAACAGCTCTTTCAAAGCTCTACCTCAGTGTCACATGTGGTTTACTATCAGGGCAATTGCTCAACTGACAATGAGAGCTGACATCACTGTAATGGAGAAGCCTGGCATGTATTTATGGAACATTAATTCAGTCTATAATATTATAGCTGTCAAAGTCGACTGATGTAGATTTTAATTTATATATTTTCCCTTTTCCTGATATGCCTTGAATTTGTTGATTCTATGCAGGCTTATGGGGGGGAGGGCCAGGGTGTGAAAATTTGCTCCGTATCACACCAGATCAGCTTTCTTTGCTTTCCTAATGTTACAGACAGGCACATGTCATTTTTATCTAGAAATGGTTTGAGGCAGGGCTGAGCAGAATGGTGGATTCTTCTTTACACTGAACTCAGGGCAGGGTCAAGGTGACTCTTAAGAGAGCTGGCCACATACTAATTTACATCTGGAAGTAACGGTGGTGGTGGACAGAAACAATTCTGCTTCTGAAGGTCTCAAAGGGGAACAAATTTTTGGAATAAGGTGATAATTTAAATTTTAGAAGTGCTGCATTTTAGATGTTGGCAGGACATAACTGGAAATATTCCAAATAAGCATACTCAATGGGAAGTGATGCTATTTTAGGTAAGAAGAAAGAAAGGTTGGTATTAGGAGACATATCTTTTCTTTTGAGTTCCTTTTAAATGCAATCAATGGACCCATGTTTAACTTTTGGACTTATATTCAAAATCACCAATTCTTTTGCTTCTCTGGTTTCATAGCTTCTGCTCATGAGTTTCCTCGGTCCTTGACACATTTTGGCAGTAAAGGTGGCTCATTTTCTCAGCCTGGCATCTTGTGCTTGGAACAGAGGTTTGGACTAGTATGCCCTTTGAGTACTATCATCTCACAACTTCTGGTATTTTCCCACTGTTTTTAGTACCACAAACATAGTCCATTAACGACACATCTGAAATCTTTGTTTTGTAGTGTCTTTATGTTTCATGACTCTGAGAAATCAGAGTCCTCTTGGATTCATCTCTACTGTCTTTTCTAAATTCATTGTTTGATTAAGTGTCTGTATTTTTTAAAGCACAATTCCCCAGGCTCCCTAATTTTGGCTCTTGCTTTCTTTTTCAGAAATCTTATCCACACTTATATAATTGGTTCTAATAGATTGGCCACTAGTGGTAGAACTACTAGTCCTACTAGTCTGCTACCTACTAGAGCAAAGGCTGACAAACTTTTTCTAAAAAAGGCCAGATAATAAATATTTTGTCAATCCACCTATTCTTTTTTTTTTTTAGCTTGTTTAATTTATAACCCTTTAAAAATGTAAAAAAAAATAGCTTGGATCATTCAAAAACCTTACTGATCCCTGTACTAGAGAACAAAGGTAGGAACAAGAATGTATTCTCATTCTGTAAAAAGGTCAAAATTGAGGAGAGATGATAAATCATCAGTACTAAAAATTAAGGAGGTAAAAGTGATAATCTTGGGATAAATAATTTTACCAGAACATTGCTTTTTGGAGGCAATTACTTTGTAACTTTTCTATTCTGTAAGTGTGGTTTTTATCTTCTACTTCAAGTAGAGTCAGTATATCCCTGGCCTTCTACAAAGAACTTAAATCATCCCAAGTGTCTGTTATTTTCTTTCAATCAAGTAGAGATTGTTTATAGTTCCGCCTTAGAGAATAAATCCATCTTGAGTTGACTTGGAATTGGACTGGACTTCACAAGTAACGTTTGAGTAAGGCTGTGCACTTGACAAGCTACGTCAGGAGATGACCTTTCAAAATGCTTTTTCACCTCTTGCATTACATTCTTCTCAAATGACTATTTTGGATTCTGAAAGATTTTGTTTTGTCTTTGCAAATTCCCATCAATGGAAAGTATTAACACCATAACCCATGTGTTTGTCACTGGACTTAATCATATTAGCCAGTAAATCTTTTAAACAAGATATGCAGAAGACACAATGTAGCAAAGTAAAAGAGAAGAGGGGGACAGAATGCCAGAAGAGAGAGTGGAAAAAACCAACAACAAAAAATCTCTTACTAACAGTTTGCTTGATTGGGCTTCCTTAAAGAATCTCCATTTATTTTTTTTTAGTTTTTATTTATTTATTTGAAGGAGAAAGAGAGAGAGCATGAGTGGGGAAAGGTGGGGGTAGAGGGAGAAGGAGAAGCAGACACCTCAATGAGCAGAGAGCCAGATGCAGTCTTTAATCCCAGAGCCCTGAGATCATGACCTGACTTGAACTGAGCACAGATGCTTAACCAACTGAGCCACTCAGGTACCCAAGAATCTCCACTTCTTAGTAACAGGATTATTGACTACTAAATATCATAAATCTATACTGATACCCAGGGAGGTCAAGCCTAGGAAGGGCCATGATGTTTAAGAGGTACATTTTTGCCTACTTAACTATTGAAATAGCTGGGTCAAAGATAATCTAATCTATAGTCAGTCTACTATTTGGGAAATTTCTGCTGTGCTCCATGAAATTCAGAAAAAAAAAAGGATATTCTGGTAAGAACAATTTTCCTTCCTAGTTTGTTGAATAAACAAGCCAAAAACATACCCACTCCACCCAGCCATAGAGGACCATTTTCTTGGCTTGATGAAACATCTCCAGGGGTGCCTGGGTGGCTCAGTTAAGCAGCTGCCTTTAACTCAGGTCATGATCCTGGAGTCCCAGGATCAAGCCCCATATTGGGCTCCCTGCTCAGGGGAAGCCTGCTTCTCCCTCTCTCACTCCCCCTGCTTGTGTTCCCTTTCTCGCTGTGTTTCTCTCTGTCTAAAATAAAATAAAATAAAAAATAAAATAAAATAAAATAAAATAAAATAGTTTAAAAAAATAAAAACAGAAACATCTCCAAACAGGAAAAAAAAAAAAGAATTAATATTACTGAACTTCAAAGGGCGTGATAAAATAATGGTGGCCATCTGTGACTCAAGGGATACTGATTCTTATACAATGGAGTAAGTAATTTGAAAAAAGTTCATTTGAGATTTCTGTCACTATATATTCAGTGTCTCTTTAAGGACTTTTGAATTATTATCTTAAAAACTTCAACTAGTGCTTCTTGGAGTCTCTTGATTTTCTGGTATTCCTTTGGTGCCTAACACAGAGCTTGTCTACTCTAGGGCTTCACTGGAGATATGTTGATCAAGTGATTAAATTTTATCCCCCACTACGTTTGAGCCTCATAAATCTCTTCCATCTCAAATTTGTCGCTCTGAATACATGAAAAAAGGAAAGGACAATGCACCCCTCTGTGCCCTGCCTTAGTCACTCATTGTCCTTGCATCAAGTTACAAAGATTTATTTTTTTTAATTAGCCTTGATCAAACACTCCCTCAAACCAGTTAACCTTTCAGGCTGTTTTCCCCTTATTTCTGAAAAATTTGTCTTTAGCTGTCTTCTTTTAAGGTGTTTAGAAAGAGTCAAAGCAATACACTAGGATTGTCTAGTAAATAGACCAAAAAAGTGGTAACTTCATTAGTGTGAATATGAGGAATACTATTTATCCTTCCCTCCCACACTCTGAACACGCGTGCACACACACACACACACACACACACACACATGCATAGTCTTCCTTATGGTCGTCCATTATGAAATTCTGACCAATAGACAGATATTCATGCATTTGGAGTGTTAACATCCCAGGCTCTGATCAGCTGAATAGTATGTAAAAAATGT
Source organism: Spilogale gracilis (assembly GCA_004023965.1). Taxonomy (NCBI): domain Eukaryota; kingdom Metazoa; phylum Chordata; class Mammalia; order Carnivora; family Mephitidae; genus Spilogale; species Spilogale gracilis. The sequence goes on along the minus strand of PITA01030760.1, from coordinate 10,260 downwards.
CTTGCCAAACAGGTGGATATTGAGGGCAGAGTTGCTGGAGGAATTTCATAGCGGAGACAAAAAAGGACAGGGAGCAGGGATATGGAATAAAGCAAAGCATTCCTTTTGTGGTGATCCATGGTTAAATGTCTATGACAACTTGTTTTTTAATATTAATCACTTAAAATGTGTTGTGGTATTTGTTTACCACAAGTGATATTAAATTTGACATGCTAATGTTTAAATCCTTTTTAATAATAATAAAAAAAAGCAGTGTGAAGGCCCTAGATACAAGCTGACTCCACAACTATTTTGAGGAAACAGTACAGTATATTTTCTTTTTTAAAGACCCAATAAAATGGCATTTCTCTGAGTTTGTATGATATTAGATCACTTTGCTCCATCATTTAAATTTAAGTTGTCTTTGCTATAGGTCTAAATTTACCTAATTTTCCAGACATTCAAATTCCTGTCTATGTTGACAATTTCAACTCCAAGACATCCCGGGTAGTTTTTTTTTTGTTTTAAGGTCATGTGATTTCTTGGGAATCCTAAACCCTTAGGGAATGTAAGAGTGACAGGCAAACCATGGAGCGTTTTCTTTCTTAACAACAGTTAAACTCCTAAGAAGATGCTCATCAAATAACTGTGAGTCTTGAAAACATTCAAAAGTCATCGTCGCCTGTGATCTGTAGAATAATTAAATGTAACATCAGCATGACATCAGTGGTAGATAATTTCCAGCCGTAAAATGCCATTGTCTTGCATTAACTTCAGGGTTGTTGGAGGCTTTTGTCTCCATTTCACCAGACAGAGTACAAAACATTGTGACATGCTTAATATTTCTTCCGCCAAGATGTCCACTCCGATTCCTCACCCTTTACAGAGTTGTTGATTTCATTCTGCACTTAGCTGCCAAAAAAGCGATTGCATGTGCAGCACCAGTAACAAAGTGAAAATGAATTATGCATCAGAAGGAACTGCATTTGAGTCAAAAAACTTAGACTTCAGCATCTTCAAATTACAATATGATTTAAGAAGGAATACATTTAAGGAGATAGCAATGGACTGAGGTGAAGGGGTCAGCACTGGCCCAGTTTAATATAATTTAGCTTTCAATTATTTATTTTTTAAAGAGCTACTAAGCACACTGAATCTCTTTAATGGCAATGTCAAAAGTATGGAGACTGGAGAAAAGCTATGAATAATAGTGACAGATTGTTATGCATGGTAATGTTATAGAGCTTGCTGCAAACCGAAGCATTCACCAGAGCAGGGAGAGCAAACAAGGAGCAGCTTTCTCTGAAAGCCAGGGACATGGTTCCCTTCCCCAACCTGGGAAGACAGCTGAACTCCGATTCCCATCTACCTGGCTTCGTCAAAAAGGCCACTAAGCGGATCTGTCCACAAGAATTCTGTACTTCTCTTTTCACAACAGAAACATATAATTGCTTGTTTAAATTGTCCACCTTTAATTTTATTGACAGTAAAACTGACTCAGTAAAATACCCTCATGCTTTCTTGGAGCAACTGGGCAGTGACAAAAACTGGGAGAAGTGCTCCAGAAGACAGGAGGCCATAATTTGCCCCTCCTTCAAGAAATCAGTCACCAGTAGATAAATTTGAATAAGAAAATGTAGGGACCAAACTATAGGATATACAAGTCTTTTTTTCTTTTTAAGATTTTATTTATTTATTTGACAGAAACACAGCTAGAGAGAGAACACAAGCAGAGGGAGCGAGAGAGGGAGAAGCAGGCTTCCAGAGGAGCAGGGAGACTGATGCAGGGCTCTATCCCTGGTCTCTGGGATCATGACGTGAGCCAAAGGCAGTCGCTAACCAACTGAGCCACCCAGGTGCCCCTAGGATATACAAATCTTAAAGAAGCTGATATAAATGGAAAATGTCCCTTAATACAGAGGAGGAAGGTAAGGGTCATCATGAAGTAGAATCTGGACGAAGGTTAGGAATCCCCGTGTTTATCCATCAGCTTGCCACAGGTCCTGCTCCCCTCTACCCACCGTTCACATTTGCTCTCTTGCAATGAACAACACTGGCCAAGAAGATACCCTAACCATGTGCTGTGTTTCTCACCCATGGGGCAGTGATTCATTTCTTCTATGGCCATCCCTCACCTGGGTGACACAAATACCTCTCGGTCAAACAGTCATTCTGCCACACTTACCATTACCACCATTACCATTACCATTTTTACTCCTCCTGTCTTAGAACTACTTGCCCTCCACCAGCACTGTCTTTCATGGCTCGGTGCCAAGCTACAAAGGCAATGTCATATGGGAAAAAACAAAACACAAATTAGGAATCAAGAGGGCAGATTTCTAGCCTTGGCTTTTACATGCTTATTTAGACAATGTTGGGACTTTGTTTCTTCAACTTTTAAGTGAACAGATTGGTTAAATCACTAGTGTAAGAGTATATATATACACACACACACGCACACACACACATATAGCTTAAACCTTTGTGTAGAACATTTTTTTTTAAATAATTTTCTTTCACAGACCCCCAAGTGTTGAGCAGATAGAAACAAAGGCATGCTAGTTGGGGCATGATGAGGAGCCCATGGCACCCAGCATGCTTCCCTCTCCAGGCTGAGCTTCCGGAGCTCTGCAGAGGCCAGTCTTAAAATTGACATGATAGCAAATTTCTGAAGTTCTTTCAAGTTCTGAATTTCTTGGATTTCCTGTCATTCTATAAAACATTTTGTTCTACAGTGTTACTATCTTAAAACTCATTCTACTACCATCTGTGCCTTTTAAAAAATAACAAAACATGGAGAGAAAAAAAGCTAAAACTAAGGAAACACTTGAATACGTAAGGATACAATTTCTGAGAAAGGGAAGTTAATTGTTCCCAATTGCACATCAAAGCAGTCTAAGTTATTGCCTGGCCTATACCAGTTAGCAGCTCTACTGAAACTTCAAGCAAAAGAGGAAGACATGAATAAAGGATGTGCCCATTTACCATTTCACTGACAGATCAAGGGAGAAGGAGCTGTCCCACTGGAAGAGACAGGTATGAGGTTACTGATAGCTTTTGCCCAGTTTCATTTTGCACACTTATGTCTGAGGAAAGCAGTGCTTTCATGGCTATACAGTCTGTGCATTTCTGTCCTATGGTGAAGATTTCAGTGGGCACATGGTTCTGAGAAAACATTCCTGCTTAAATATGAAAATGCAAAACAGCATGCTGCCAATGGAACAGCGTGTCAAGTGAGGGAGCCAAGGTGTCCTAGAGCCCAAGCTATGTGTGATTTTGAGAATTATAAAAACAAAGTAGCTAAAAATAGGTAAAAGAAAACTTAGATGAAGATAATTCTTCCTTGATACTTACAGAAAACTCAAGTATTTTTCTGATAAGATATCCAGGGTGCTTAGCAGCTCTACGAGAGCAGGTCCTATCCTTTGATTAGCCACATTCTAAGGAGGCCTTCAATATTTTTCAAATGGGAAAATAGCAATATTAAAGCAAAATTACATTCAATCTATTCAATTTTTAAAAACCTAGAATAGAGACTCTTAAAAATAAATAACAAACAGTTTTGATGGAGGTAGGTAGGTGGGGGATGGATATATGAGTGACGAGTATTAAGGGGGGCACCTGTTATGATGAGCACTGGGTGTTGTATGAAAGTGATAAATCAACAAATTCTACTCCTAAAACCAATATTACACTATACATAAACTAACTCAAATTTAAATAAAAATTTGAAAAGGAAAAAAAGTCCTAAAAGATATGGATTAAGAGAGAATGAGAAAAGAATATTCTATTTTAGAAAAATAGTGTTAGGAAAAAAAATGGGACTGAAAGCAAAACTAAGTATTTTATCTTCAAGAAAGGGGGAGATCTGCTGATTTCAAGGTTTGTAGTCTAGCTTTCTCTAGTTTGACTGGAAATTGGGATTTAACTTTCAATATTTCTGTTTTTCTTATCATCACATCATCCCTTCACTCCAGTCAACAGTGCAACCCTTTCCTTTTTGGGGAAAAAAGGAAAAAGGAGCAGAACTATCCTGTCACAAGCCAGTGCCACCACTCCAATGCCCTGGGATCCACTTTCCAACAGATCTAAGGCCTTGGAAAAGATTAGAAGCTTTATTTTCAGCTAACAAGCAAATAATTAGCTAACTGCTAAAGAGTGATGGTATAACATCTTGTCCCTCTCTCTTTAGAGAGTAAGTGAAAAACAAAAGTTAATTATGACTGAAAAACAGTCATTATGAATTATGAAAGAAAAACAATCATTGGGATAAATAAAGAGAAATATAAGAATCTTACCTTCTCTGTATTTCACTTTCCAGTTCCAGTTACTGAGCTCAGCTGTGTTCCAGAAGCAGGTGATCCTCCTGAAATAAGAGTAGAAAAGTCAATATTAGCCTCCTAAGACCATGTCAAAATGCCTATGTCATTCACCTCACTACCTAGGCATTTTGTTATCTCACATCATGACAAGAAAAAGAAGGGTCAGTAGTAAGATATAACAGATAATATATAAGATAATTTGAGAGAGAGAAAGTGAGAGAGATCATACTTAATTTTTTTTTAAAGATTTTATTTATTTATTTGACAGAGAGAGATTATAAAGAGGCAGAGAGACAGGCAGAGAGAGAGGGGGAAGCAGGCTCCCCGCCGAGCAGAGCCTGATGTGGGTCTCGATCCCAGGATCCCCGAGATCACGACCCGAGCCGAAGGCAGAGGCCTTAACCCACTGAGCTACTCAGGTGCCCTTAACTTTTATTAAAGTATATCTTACAATTAGTTTATTTTATTAGTTATTATTAAATTCTTACTGTACCTAATTTCTAAATTAAACTTGGTTATAGGTAATTACATAGTATATCTAGGGCCCAGTACTATCTGTGATTTCAGGAATCCACTGGGGGTCTTGGAAAGTATCTCTCACAGGGAATAGGGGACTGCTGTGGATGTGTCTGTGGGGATGTGTACGAAGCAGTGAGACAAAGAATGTTTTCATCTTAATCAACTAATTAATTTTTAGAATTCAATATAATCTGTCAAAGGTAGCTTCAATCAGAGTTGGGGTAGTTTGGGAGTTTCACTGGCTTGGTGGGGTCTAGATAACATTATCCATGACTCTCATGAATACCACACTGCTTTTTTCTATTAAACAGAGCAACCAACTCTTCATAATCATGACAGTCATCTGATTGATCTTGACCATATGGGAGAGATGTTCACACTGAGTGATTATCACGCAATACAAAAGCCAGAAGAATATTATGGCAGGATAGCAAATGACCAGTCTGATTTCTCTGCCCTCTCTCTCTAATATTTCCCACTCCCTGGACTAGGACCAAAGAAGAGGTTATGAGGGAGAAGAAATCCACCTTGTTTTGCTTTCTTTCATTTTTATATAAACCTTGTTCAGAAAGTTTTGTTGTGTTTTGTGGCATGGGTGGAGATGTCTTTTCCCAAATCACGTTGGTATTGAGCCTGGCAGGTAGATAGATAGCATCTAATTAGTCCCAAGAATCTACTTGTTGGAGAAAACTTTGTTGTTTCAAGGAGTCACAATGACAGAAAGACAGTTTCTTGGTACTTGATAAAATTCCTAAACATGACCACATAATTTAGGAAGGGGTTGTGTCATAACATTGAAAACAGGAAGCCTATCCTGAAGCATAAATCTGGCCTCTAAATTTGGCAGACCACTACAAAACCAACCAAAATATTTGTTTGATTTTGTGATATTGGTTGTCTTTTTCTTGTGATGATAAACATGAAGGATGTTAGGTCACTGAAGGACATTAAAGTAAAATTCTTTCAATTATGGGCTTAAAGGAATGGGTCCTCAAGAAACTACAGAATTTTCTAAACAAAGTCAAATGTCATTTCTTCTAAGAAAACAAGAGGAGAGAAAATAATATGAGCAAAGGAGCTCTTCCTAAGGTCACAAGAGCTTTTGGGTAAAACATGCAGCCCTTCCTTTGTCCAGCTCTAGTTGTTGCTGTTGTTGTTTTCCTTCTATCTTAAGGAAATTCTCCATGAAGACATTTATTCATATTGTCACAAGCTGCCAGAGTTGCATCTCCACTTCATATTCAAAATCTCACCTCTTCAGATTAGGTATCAGTTTTTATTCTCCAACTGCTCATTTTCCATAAACATATGGAGCAAATTCACCTAAATGTATGGTGCTCTTCACATGCAAATCTACCTAGTCAACAGCAGAGTGGACACTGATTAGATACAGGAAATGTTAATTGTGAGGACCACAATTTTTTTTTTAAGATTTTATTTATTTATTTGACAGAGAGAAACACAGCTAGACAGGGAACACAAGCAGAGAGAGTGGAGAGGAGAAGCAGGCCTCCCGCTAAGCTGGGATCCCAATGTGGGGCTCCATCCCAGGACTCCAGGATCATGACCTGAGCCGAAGGCAGCTGCTTAATTAACTGAGTCACAATTGGTGCCCCAATTGTGAAGACTTTTACAGTTACTGAGGTAGACGATAGATATCCTTGTCAGTGTCCTAAGGATGTCAGAAGTAGTCCCTTACTGTGATACTCCTGGTAGTGGGATGGGCCATAGGTGTAGGAGCCCTGGAATCCAAACTCTGGAAATGGATTACCATGAGATGGCAACATTGAACAGTAAAAAATTTTGTTCTTTTTGGTCCTTGGAAAATAAATGGGGGTCGGCAGGGGGTGTGTGACAATTGTACCTTTTCTCTTTTGCTCTAACTTTCTAGGATTTGTTTCATTAGCATATTTTTTTAAAGTGCCTTGAATGTAGATGGCTCCTTCCTGCTGAGCTAGTCAAAGTGCTTTACATACATTATCTCTCATTTGTCCTCCTCTAATCCTCAGTGTTTGATAGGTGTCAAAGGAATCACAAGAAGGTCCTTTTTTTTTTATTTCTAATTTGAGGGTGAAATCAGGGTTAGGAGATTGAAAGTACAGAAGAACAAATTTCCAAGATGGCATCCAGCTTTGGAATTCCCTTATAACATAGGAAAAAAAAAGAAAAATACCTTCTTTTGATTGCTAATGTTCACCAGAAGCCCACTATCCTTTCTTTCCTAAACCTGAAAAGGCTTTTCTTATTGTGACCTCAATATTGTGGATTGTCCTGGCTTATGAAAAGTGAGCATTATGGAATACAGACATCCCTGCCCTGAGAGAAAACACACACACACACAGACACACAAGCACACATTTGTGCGTGCACTCTCTCACACACACACACAGGCATAGGATATCTGTGTGAAAGAGAGATATGAAGTCATGAAGATTTGGGGTTATTTGTTGCATCAGTATGAATATAGCCTATTCTCACTAATAAATCTTATTTGGGTAATACTTAAACACAATGAAATGATAACAACCTGCTACTTAAAATTTCACTGGAATCACAGTGTATACAAATGGACAAAAATGCACATTCCCATCAGGCAAATAAGTTAATTCCTATAATGTAGAGTTCTACAAATCAATGTAGTAAGTATATGTTGCTACAGGGTATTATTCCTAGTTCTTTTCTATATTAAAAGTAATAAATTGTACTGATTTTTCTTAATGTGAAAATAATGCATGTAAATTAAAAATAATTAATGGATACAAGAAAGCACAAAGAGGAAAATAAAAATAATCTATTGTCCTGCACCTAGAGATAACCACTGTTATTATTCGGAGGCATTTTATAGTTTTTAGCAAAATGAACATTGGTGGTGGTGGTTGTTACACCTCTTCCTGGTTCCTATAACAAGGACTACAAAGCTGAAAAAGCAGAAGAGAAAGCTGTTTGCCTTAATTCTAGCACTGACTTGAACACTGGCTGTGAGACTTTGGTGAACCTTTTAACAGGTGCTAACTCTCTTCCTTTTTTGGCATTTCTATCTCACAATTCTGTGCCTTTCCATGAGATTCCAATTTTATAACCTTTGTTTCAGCTTTTATTATTTGACTCCCAGTCAATTCTCTAAAATCAATTAGCTGGAAGTTGATTCATCAAAAATGATCAATTTCCCAAATGACCATTTCACCAAATTTGTAGCAGATTAAAAATGAATCTTTAAGAATTTTACCACTTACATTCAATAACAGATACAGTCATAAAAGTATATTTTACTATTAGCAACAAAATGTTGGCATTTTGTTTTGTTTTTTCTTTTCACTATGTTGCTTACACTCTCTAGTCTTTTAATTTACCTTTTTTTTTTCTAAATATTTTATTTATTTGACAGAGAGAAACACAGTGAGAGAGGCAACAAAAGCGGGGGGGGGGTGAGAGAGGGAGAAGCAGGCTTCCCGCTGAGCAGGGAGCCCCATGTGGGGCTCAATCCCCGGTCTCTGACATCATGATCTGAGCTGAAGACAGTCGCTTAACCAACCGAGCCACCCAGGTGCCCCTTAATTCACTTTCTGTTTGTCAATCTATCCCGTTTATCATGAGACCTATTGTAATTTTCAAACAGTTTAATATTTTAAAAATTGCACATATATTTACTGTACTTCAAATCTGTGGTTATATTCATATAGTAAATATGTCTGAAAATATCTACTTCCTCTTTTGAATGGTTAAAATATTTTATGTTGTGGTTTAGTGCAAACTAATACCAAATAAAATTAGTCCAACTGTCTTTGCTAGCATCCAATATTTAGTAACTTCTAATATGTGAGAATTTTCCTGGTTATTTCTTCCAAATACTTTTGAAATTCAAAATAATTAAATTTAACATTTAATTTAAGGTAAAATGAATTTTAAATTTAATATAATTAAATTCAGTTACAATTTTAAGTTTAAATTTATATTCATATAATTTAAAATTCAATTGTTCCAATTCTTTTAAACTTAAGGAAAATTTTAATTTAGCTGGGCATCAGTATTAATTTTACTTTATTTTAATCCAATATTTAAATGTAACTTAGTGTTAATTTGATCATTAGAAATATAATATCCAGGCTAATAGGTTACTTGAGGAATTAGAGAATAAAATCTAAAAATGTTTGGGGCACCTGGGTGGCTCAGTTGATTAAGCAACTGCCTTTGGCTCAGGTCATGATCCCGGAGACCCAGGATCGAGCCCCACATTGGGCTCCCTGCTGGGTGGGAAGCCTGCTTCTCCCTCTCTCACTCCCCCTGCTTGTGTTCCCTCTCTGGCTGTGTTTCTCTCTGTCAAATAAATAAAATCTTTAAAAAAAAAAAAAAAAAAGAAGGGTCGTACATAAAAATCTATTGAATAAAAGTGATGAGGGTTTTTGCCTATTAGGCAAAACAAAATCTAAGTCTATGCATGCCTGAAGGTTACAAAATCAAAGCGTTGAGGAAAACCAATCACAAATAGCCAACTAGGCTTTAATCTATAGCCCATCAACAGTTTTCTTACTTGCCTTCCTCCTTTCCTATAAGTTTAAATGTCTTTGACTAAGTTCCTGTCAGTGGGACACCCCTAACCACTTCTAATTTGGCACTGCCTGGTTGATTTTTACTCAGATAAACTCTTAAAATTTGTAATAGTCCTCTACTTCACCTTGAAAAACACAGAAAATATTTTCTTAATTAAGATTTTCAGGGTGCCTGGATGTCTCAGTTGGTTAAGCGACTGCCTTCGGCTTGGGTCATGATCCCAGAGAGCCGGGATCCGGCTCCACATCAGGCTCCCAGCTGTGCAGGAAGCCTGCTTCTCCCTCTCTCACACCCCGCCTGCTTGTGTTGCCTCTCTCACAGTGTTTCTCTCTGTCAAATAAATACATAAAATCTAAAAAAAAAAAAAAAAAAAAAAAAAAAGATTTTCACATTTCACCTGGATTGTATTAGCTATTTCCATTTGTTTGGAGCTTTGAATAGATTTTGAAATTTTAATAGCTTTCAAAAAATTTTTAATTGCATTTGAGACTTTTAAACATTTTTAGATTTCTTTTTTAAGATTTTATTATTATCATTTTTTTACCTGAGCTGAAGGCAGTTGCTTAACCAACTGAGCCACCCAGGCGCCCCTGTAAGACCCTTCTATATCAGCTATGATTCCTGGTGATTGGAGAGATGAACTCTGTGTACCAGGGGCTTGTGGTCAATTGTGGAGACAAAAAAATAAACAAAAAACAAAATTGTTTTACGATGGCTTTTTTTCCTTTAATTGAAGTTGGTTACAAAGCACTGCAGTTTAACTGTGAAGAAGAAGCAAATACTACTGCCCAAAAAACCCCTCGATCTCCCCACGTTCACCAACTCCTTTCAGGGTGTCTTCTTTGTCACATGCAGGCATTTTGGACATCTTGTTCCTCTAGCTTGCACCTTC
>PITA01030758.1:0-15843 GCA_004023965.1 Spilogale gracilis | reverse complement strand
TTCTGGCATAGATGCTTAGTAGACATGTTCAGGTGGACATATATTCTCATACCACTTAAATTTATAACTAGGGATGGAATTTCTGGGCCATAGGGTAACTCTAATTGTAACACAGAAAACTGCCAAATGATTTTCCAGAGCATCAAATTTAAAATTCTCACCACCAAAGGGTTTCTATTTTTTCTAAAGGTTTTATTTATGTATTTGACAGGGAGAAACACAGCGAGAGACAGAACACAAGCAGGGGCACTGAGAGAGGGAGAAGCAAGCTTCCCACCAAACAGGGAGCCCGATGTGAGGCTGGATTTCGGGACTCCGGGATCATGACCTGAGCCGAAGGCAGATGCTTAACGACTGAGCCACCCAGGCGCCCCAGGGTTCCCATTTTTTCACATCTTTGCCAACATCTGTTAGCAGATGTGAGTCTTCTTGATTATAACTATCCCAGTGGGTGTGAAGTTGTATCTCATTTTGTGGTTTTGATTTGCATTTCTCTAATGACGGATAATGCTGAATATCTTCTCATGTGCTTCGTGGACACTTGTATATCTTTTTTAAGAAAATGACTATTCAGACATTGGTCCATTTTTTTTAATAATTAAACTGCCTTTTATGGCTAACTTTCTTGTCTGAGTCTCTTAACAGATCTATGATTCACAAATAAGTGAAAAGAACCTCTCCCCTTGCGTGGGTTATCTTTTCATTTTATTGTTGATCTCCTTTGAAGCACAAACGTTTTTGATTTTGATAAAATCCAAATTTATCCATTTTATACATTGGCACTTGTGTTTTTGGTATCATATCTAAAATATCCCGCTTAACCCAAGGTCACAAGATTTCTTCTGATGTGTTCTTCTAAGAATCTTATAATTTTTAGCTCTAACATTTAGGTCTGAGATTCGTTTTGAGTTAATTCTTCACGTGGTGTAAGGAAGGAGTCCAACTTCATTCTTTTGAATGTGGATATCTAGCTGTCCCAGCACCATGTGCTGCAAAGGCTGTTCTTTTCCCAACTAAATTGTCTTGGCACCCTTGTCAAAAATCAATTGACTGTAAATATAAAGGCTTATTTCTGGAGTCTCCATTCTGTTGATTAAATGTCCGTCCTTATCTGGTACCACCTTGACTTAATTATTGTAGCTTTGTAGTAAGTTTTAAAATTGGAAAGTATGAGTCTTCTCTTCTCTTTCTTTTTTGAGATTGTTTTGGCTATTCTGCATCCTTTGAATTTTCATATGAGTTCTAGCATCACTTTGGCCGAATCTGCAAGAAGGCCAGCTCAGATTTGGTAGGGACCGTGTTGAATCTGTAGGTTAATTTGGAGAGTACTCTGTCTTATTGTTTTGTCTTTCTATACATTTATTCCTGAGTATTTTATTCTTTTTGATGCTAATGTGAATTTCTTAAATTCATTTTTGGAATCTTCCCTATCAGTGTATAGAAATACAATTGATTTTTGTCATTAATCTCGTATCCTGCAATCTTGAAAAACCTGATTTTCTGTATATAAGATCATATCCTCTGCAAATAGAGATAGTTCAATGATTCTTTTCCAGCCTGAGTGCCTTGTGTTTTTTTTCTTCTTCTTTTTCTCTCCACTCTTCTTTTCCCGAGTTGTCTTGATTAGAACTTCCAGAATAGTATTGAATGAAAGTAGTGACAGCAGACTCGTCTTGTCCCTGATCTTATGGGGAAAGCATTTGATCCTTCATTATTAAGCACGAGGAAAGCCCTTGAGTTTATTATGCAGAACTGCTCACATCCTATGCTGGAACGTACTGGGTAGTGGGAAACAGATATATAGATATAGATATCATGATGTAAGGCCAACGATCAACTCAGATGTTAATCACTGGGTCTTCTTTTGCTTTTTCTCCCTTCTGTTTTATTTTATGTTTTCCCCCAGCTAAGGAAAACTGAGCTAACCGTAGTAATATTTCCTGATCATCTTTAGCATGCTATCATCAGCAGTCTGCTGCAAGTCCCCTGCCTTATTTTATTTTTGTTCTTTTCCTCTTTATTTCTAACTCTCATCTCCATTCTCCTGCCCCCTCTTAGACACCCATTCTCATGTGCTGGTGTGCAGCCCTGATATGCCTGAATTCTTTAAAAAAATCTTAGCATTGGTTTGTGTCAGTGTGAGCTTTTAGGGTACACGAATGCTATGAAAGGTCACTTGCTTTCTATCTCAGTCTGTTTCCCGATTTTTTCCCCTTAATGTTTTGTCTTACCATGGCTCCTTGCCGCTGAATGTACCCCCAATCTGCTGCTTCTGACTGATTCATTGTATGCCCTGGCCTGCCCACTAGTTTTGTTGATCTTGTCCCATTGTGGGCACCAAGCTGCCTCTCCCCACCCCCAGTGCCACATACCATGCCGTGACGAAGATCTTCATTCATATTTTCTTACGTGTCTGTCCAAGAATTTCTCTGAGATATTCAAGAAAGGAGGCAGAAATCCTTTGGCTTCAACATAGTTAATGGAGTGAAACAACAGCAGTTTACTTTCCAGAATGGCCGTCTGAGTTGACATGTCCAACATTGTGTGTGTAAGTTCTTGGTTTACTCACAAATTCACTCTTTCTTTTCTTTCCTTCTTCCTTCCTTCCTTCCTTCCTTCCTTCCTTCCTTCCTTCCTTCCTTCCTTCCTTCTTTCCTCCCTCCCTCCTTTCCTCTTTCCCTCCCTCCCTCCCTTTTTTCCTCCCTCCCTCCCTCCCTTACCCTTCCTCTCTTCCTCCTTTCTTTCCTTCCTTCTTTACCATTTTACATTTTGCCATTCTAAAGAGTGAGAGGTAGATTCCTTGTTTTAATTGTTATTTCTCTGACTTCTAGTGAAGCTAAGGATTGTTTCATGTACTTCTTTTCATTATCTGTCTGCAAATTGCTTATCTATATTCTTTATCCCATTTGATTTCTTGCACTTGATTTCTTGATTTTCCCTATTACTTTACGGGAGTTATTTATATGTTTAAATACTAATCCCTTATCAGTTTTAAATACTACAAATATTTTTTCCCAGGTGGTCATCTAATTACATACTCTTTAAAGATTTCATTTATTCATTTATTTAAGACAGAGAAAGAGAGAGAGAGAGCACATGAGCAGGGTAGAGGGACAATGGGAGAGGGAGAAGCAGACTCCTTGCCGAGCTTGGGGCTCGATCCCAAGACCCTGGTATCATGACCTCAGCCAGAGGCAGATGTTTAACTGATTGAGCCACCAGGCACCCCTCTATTTACCTATTTTTTACTGATATTATTATTAATAAGTGTATTTTAGTTTTGTGGAGCTAATAGATTAAAAGGATGACAATGGCCTAAGCTTGTTGTAGATTAAGAATATATATGAAAAAATTTGGACATATGAGCGATTGGAGTGTCCATCTTCTCAGATCCAAAAGAAGTCCAGTCACCAGCAGCATGATTGATGATGGTGGCTGTTATCTTGTAAGGCATATATGCATAACACCCACCCACACACACACATACACACACACACACACACACACACACACACACACACACTACTCCCCTTTTTAACTTACTAATTTTTTGGTTCAATACTCAATGACTTCTTCTCACTGGTTTTCTTTCCATATTCCTTCCCTTGTCTTTATTTTGAAGCAACTTTCTTTTTTTTTTTTTTAAGCTTATTTACTTATTTATTTGACAGAGAGAAACACAGCCAGAGAGGGAACACAAGCAGGGGGAGTGAGAGAGGGAGAAGCAGGCTTCCCGCCGAGCAGGGAGCCTCATGCTGGGCTCAAGACTGGGACTCCAGGATCATGACCTGAGCCGAAGGAAGAGGCTTTAACCCTCTGAACCACCCACGTGCCCATATTTTACCACAATTTAAAAACCGAGGACTGGTAAAGGACTGGATATATGCATCACATCCACCTGGAGGTGAATTGACGATGTTTGCCTTCTGGGAGAAGTAACAGGCCACAGAACCCTTCACTCCTTGTGTGCAGGTGTGCAGGGCTGGGTTGAAGACCACCGCTTTGGAAGGCCCCCGGGACGGAGGTCTCTTTGCAGTCTAGAGCCGGCAATCTGATACCCGGGATTTAGACAGGTCTGGCGACAGGCTGTTGTTGAATGAAGCAGGGCGGGGGGCCAGGACATTAATGGTGTGGCTTCCTAGGATGGCAGGAGGCAAAAGTGAGAGGGGGAGAGTACTGAGAGTCATGCTGATACCCCCACTGTGGCCTGATCAGAAGGAGTCCACTGAGCTGGGCCCCCGGGAACCCTATGTCCTTCAACATCAAGTGTGTCCTTAACTTGTTTAAGCAACCACTTGGCCCCATCACGTGCATGTGTCTGAGGGTCTTATTCCTGCTTACCCGGGAGCTAATGGGGGTCTCCGTCTCTCCTAGCTGGCTGCCTGCTGATTCCCCGGGGCGGCCGGCCACGTGCTGCCCCACCGGTGGAGCCATCTCTTTCAGAAGGCAAGACACCCGGGCACAAGGCAGACCCCGGAAAGTCATTTCCCTCGGAAAGAGTTCAAGGAGACTGGAGGCTTACTGCGGTGATGAACTGATCTATAATTGTGACAGGCTCATATGGGGCCTTGGTGCAGCGACAGATTTCCAGCGCCGAAGAGCCCGGGAAACAATGTCTTTAAAAAAGATGAAGCACAGATAATGGTTTTATTTTGTCTGAAGCGACAGGAAATCACATCGGAAACCCTTTCAATCACCCTGCGATGTCATTACTCCACTCTATCAGCACTGCTCATAACCCCTGACAGTGACAAGACGACCTCCGTGATGGCATTTATTTCAGGGAAATGGATGTATTCGCCATTTGTGTGACCTCGGAGAGGCAACATTTGCAAGCTGAGAGGCATCCACGGGAGCCATCCCTCTTGGCTGGAGTGAAGTTGAAACGTTGTTGCTGGAATTAGATCTGCTCTGGAAAATAGCTGCGGGAGAAAATGCCAACCCCTCCCTCCTAGCCCCAGGCTCTGTTCCCGGCTCTCTTCTGCATTCAGATGGGTCTGGTCCAGTGATAAATGCTGTTCTCTCTATAATCAGCAAAGGAAGAAATGGGACTGTGTGCTCCACTCTGGATCTTCGCTGGCACCTCACCTTTGCCAGGCAGCCTTCCGTGTCCTCCCACCTGGCTATCTTGCTCTCATCCTGCCTACCATCGCCTGGTATTGAGAACCTTTGAGAAGGCTTTGTGTGTGCCCCAAGGAGCAGGTAGGATAGCGGGCCAAGTCTCCTTTTGCTCATTCCACACCTGACTTTTTTATTTAAATATTTTTATATAAATTGTTTTTAAATTTTATTTAAGTAATCTCTACACCCAGTGTGGGGCTTAGACTCGTGACCCCAAGATCAAGTATCACATGCTCTGACCGGTAAGCCAGCCAGGTGACCCTCCGCTTCCGATCTTTTAATTTATTTTTTAATTAATTAATTAATTTTTAAAAGATTTTATTTACTTATTTTGCAGGGAGAAACACAGTGAGAGAGGAAACACAAGCAGGGGGAGTGAGACAGGGAGAAGCAGGCTTCCCGCCGAGCAGGGAGCCCCATGTAGGGCTCGCTCCTGGGACTCTGGGATCATGACCTGAGCTGAAGGCAGATGCTTAATGGCTGAGCCACCCAAGTGCCCCAATTTATTTTCTAAATACAAAGTCATGTACACACACATACCCCCCCCCACACACACATCCAGTATGAGGACTCTAAAGTTGTAAAATTTTGCAACATCACAGTACTTTCTATAAAGGGAGGCAACATTTCTAAGGGGGTTTCTAGATCTAGAGTTTGGGGATTAGGACATTCAGTGCTTCTCTTGCTCTCAAGGAAGAGGTGAGGAAGGAAAACATGCACAGATACAACGACAGGAAAGAGTTGATGAGGCCCTAGGAACTATAGACACTCAAATAAATGGCGATTGTCATTATATAAGCATCATATGTAAGCGTGTATATATATGTGTGTACATAATTCTCTCATGTAGACATATAGATATATACATATACAAACATGTAGAGAGATATAGGTATAGATATACAGAAATTCTTATGAGGTAGATAATATTTCTATTTTACAGATGAAGCACTTTACAATTATATGAATTCAAACTATTTGCCCCAAAACACCCCAAACTGAGATTCGCACTCTGATGGTGCAGGCCCAATGGACATGAGTTTTCTCATCTGCCCAGCGTCTGTCCCCCTTCTTCTGGTGATGACATCGTAGTTGGTCCTCTTTGGGAGAACCAGCATTTTCCCAAGCTACACGGCCTTCCAGGAAATGTGAGTCAAAGGGCAAGCTGGTGATCAAAATCAGGTGAAGTAGACTTTCTCTCCTATGAATCTCAATCCCAAAGGAAATGGCCTAAGGAGGGTTGGGCTGATTCATCGCCCTGGTTGTTGCCTAGAGAGACCGTCCTGTTTGTTTCTGCACTGGAAATCCTCATGACTGCTGGACCATGTCCTTTCTGATGTGATTGCTCCTTCAGGCTGTGCCTCCCTGCTATGAGCTTCCCCGAATCCTCCTAACAAATCCCCTTTTGTGTAGGCAGGCATGCTGGGTGTGGGAGCGTGCCACCAGACGCCCTCTGTAGGCCCCAACACTGCGTCTGCTGCTGCCACCATGCTGGGCGCTGATGGCTCACAGCTGAGGTCCTCTGGATCCTTGCGCTCAACCACACAGAGGCTCCTCACCGAAGCTGACACCCTCTTCCAGTGTGCAGCCTCTTAGGGTACAAAAGCCAATGCCCTTGCCTCAATCTGGACAAGCCTAAAGGCCATCCCAGGTCCAGAGCCCCCCTGAGGGTCCACGGAGGCCTCTCTTGCATTTCCGTCACAGTTCAACTTCTCCTTCTTCCTGCTTCCTTTCCCCTCTCCTTGCCGCTGTGGCTCCTGTGAGCGTTCCCAGCGTTCCTGCTATTTGCACACTTCATCAGAGCCCCAGAGCGTGAGCTGACAGTTGGTCTGTCTAAACTCCTAAGACCTGCATCAGAGCCCCCTAATTGGTTCAGCCTGTGCTATGCGCCTCTGTCTCTGTTGGCCAGGACCGCCATATCAGAGTACCCCAGACTGAGGGGCTGAAACAACAGACATTTGCTTTCACACAGTTCTAAAGGCTAAAAGCCCAAGATCCAAGAGCTGGCAGGGTCGGTTTCTCCTGAGGCCTCTCTCCTCGGCTTGTGGATGGCGGTCTTCTCCTTGTGTCCTCACCGGTCAACTCTGTGTGCATCTGGCTCTTAATTTTCTTGTCTTATAAGGACACCAGTCCTTGCATGAAGACCTACTTTAATGTCCTCTTTAATGTAATTATCGCTTTTAAGGCCCTGTCCAATAGAAAGTGGAATTAGGAGGCACTGATTTTAAGTGAGAAAGAGCTGCTACTTCCGTTGAAATGCAGCCAAGCTCTCAGATCAGCGGGGGAAGACGGATGGCTCAGTGGGGCCAGGGTAATGAGAAGCCATGTTGGGATAAATCAAGTTGGAGCCTCTTTGTAATTATTTTTACTCTGAAAAGAAAACGATGAGAGAATCTATTTTATAATTTTGGTACAGGAGATGCCTTCGAAGAAAGTCACAATACCCGGAGGCAGTTTTTAAGGGATACATGCAACCACATTAAAAAAAAAATCACTATTGACAGGGCGCATGGGTGGCTCAGTCCATTAACTGTATGCCTTCAGTTCAGGTCATGATCTTAGGGTCCTGGGATCGAGTCCTGCGTCAGGCTCTTGGTTCAGTGGGCAATCGGCTTCTCCTTCTCTCTCTGTGCTCTCACTCTCTCGTGTGTAAATAAATAAAATCTTTAAGAAAAGAAAATCACCACTGAAATCCCGAATGACATGCAGCTGATTGCGACAGGAGACAAGCGGGGAGTTTGGGGAGCTGAACATGTCGCCCTGGTCATGTCCTCCATTATCTACAACCTGGACGTGCTTGACATTACAGTGGAAACTGTGCCTTCGCTTCCGGGAAGGTGTTCGCAGCGTGGCCAGCCTGTGTCTGGGGATGTTACATCAATGCCCATTCTGTCTTCAGTGGGCGCAAGTGGGTCCCAGATCTGCCTGTGGAGACTGATTCTACCTCTCAGCCAAGCTCTTGCTGGCTGATTCATCTGCACTTGCGGCCACTTCTGTTCCCACTGCTGCATGCCCTGGCCAAGGATGAAGCAAAGACCAAGGCAGAGCAGTCTGACGAGGATATGGGACTTGTCTCTTTGACAGCTCACCCCAAAGCCACGAACTCAGCTAACCTTTGTTTAGGAAACAAGGAAATAAAGGCTTACTTCCCCTTAAAATGAAAAAAAAAAAAAAAAGGTGTTTAGGAACAAAAGCACAACAACATAAATCAAAATGGTTAAAAAAAAATGTTGTTGTTATTTTTTTAAAGATTTTATTTATTTATTTGACAGAGAGAAACACAGCTAGAGAAGAACGCAAGCAGGGGGAGTGAGAGAGGGAGAAGCAGGCTTCCCGCTGATGTGTGGCTTGATCGTGGGAATCCGTGATCATGACCTGAGCCGAATGGAGAGGCTTAACCATTGAGCCACCCAGGTGCCCCCCAAAAATGTTTAACTAAATAGTACCGAAAATTCTAATTTCCCCAATTTATAAAGAATGTCTACAGAGTAACAAGGAAAACATCCAGTTTATTGGGCAAATGATGGAAACAGTTCAGAGACAAGGGAATGCAAATAGTTCCTAGACATCTGAAAAACTACTGAACGGCACTAAAAATAAGAGAAAATCCTCTTAAGAAGTCCAATGAAGACCTCTTGGGATGCTGTATTTTAGCTATGAAAATGGTAAAAGGTCAAAAAATAATGTAAGCACACTCAGGACGGTTGAGGGTGTGGGGAAAAAGGTATGCTTATACGTCGGTGCAGGTGTTCATTGTTCTTTTCTCTGTGATGGCAATTGGGAGTACTCGGGGGAAAAAAAAAATCCTGTGACCTAGAAACTCTAGAAATCTTTTCACAGGGTATGAAATGGAATGTTCACAGAGTTCTCTAGTTCAGCGGTGAAAGAGTGAAGGAACTGACAGCAATTCTGGGACAGAAATGGATTGTTGTACTCCAATACTCACTCTTCCCTCCTTCTTTTTTAATAGATCCCAAACTGCAGCCGTCTCCCTAGATTGTGACTACATTTCCTGTGCTCCCTTCCAGCAAGGTGTAGCTTTGTGATAAGGTTTTGGAAAATGGGGGATAACTGAATGGACTCTTGAGGGGGAACACATCGACCAGTGCCAAGTTCTGGTCAGAGCATGGAACATCTAAAAGTCTCATACACTGCTAGTGGGAAGGCGAAATGATGCAAGTATTCTGGAGAAAGGTTTTTTTCTTTGAAAAATTGAAGTTTAATGAGTTTCTGGAATGCAGAATCGAAGGCTGGAGCTTCAGCAGCCCCCTTGAAACACAAAGAGAAAGGACTTCAGTCTTTGAGACTGTAACTACCAATATCAGCCCTGAGCCACCCAATTCTGCTCATGTTTTTCAAGATATAAATGTCTATCTTGGTTAGGCTAAGTTATTATTTTAGATACTTTAAAAAGGATTTTGGCAAAATGTAGTACATAGGCAACATTGAATATTAAACAACTCTTTAAAAGAAAGAGGAAAATTTACTAAGGTACGCTCAATAGTATATGCAGGTATAGAGAGATGAAATGCTTTACAATGTATGTATTTTATGTGAAAAAAACAGGGTGCAAAAAAGTGTTACAGTGTGGTGCTATTTCTACAAAGAATAAAAATATCTAGATTGTATGCTTGTCGATTTGTACATATCTCTTTCTGGAAGGGCACAAGACACTGGTAACCCTAATTGTGTCTGAGCAATGGAATGGGGGGAGTGGGACAGGAATGGAAGAAGCTTCTATCTCTGTACCCCTTTTTGTACCTTTTCAATTCAGCTTTTGTGAATGTATTATCTATTTAAAATAAATAATAAACTTAAGAAGAATGGAAGGATGCAGCTGAGGTTGTTGGCTGAGTTCCTCTGGGGATGAGGCAGAAAAATGGAAGTAGCTCAGGCAGGGGGACAGAAGGGACATAAGGAATGCATGGGAGGTGACACAAGTGTCATGGTCTAATTGCTGACGGCACACCATTAGAACCAGCAGATGGGGCAGACAGATGCAAATGAATAAGGCATTAGCAGGGAAATCCAGAGAGAAGCAACAGGCCAGGCAGGAATTTGTGTGACAAATCTGAGCAGACCAGGTTCTGATTATGTACGTTTTCTGCCCAAGTCAGAAAAATCAGCCATGGTTACTTCTAGAGAATAGCAATATATGGCTCTGTGCATACTTAGGGCAGAGCAGGACAGTGATTGAGTTCTTCAGCAATCCCCCGAGCATGACAATTTGTTTACTGCAACAAAGCAATTTTTTCCCCTTCCTCCAGCTTAGAGTGTTCTTGATAGATATGTTGTTGAAAGTAGATGTTGGAGGGATGTTTCATTTTCTGGGTATAGAAAACACACCTGAACAAGGTGATTAGACATAGGTTGTTGAATGTTCTGAAGATGCCAAAATGAAGTGAGGATCCTCAACCTTTAGACATAACTTGTAGGACCGCTGCAAGGACGACACAAGACCCTAGGCTTTACCAATTGCACTAAGGAAATCGGCACGGATGACTCTTGGGATATAGACAACTAAGCAAAATTGGACAGAGCGGGTAAAAGTAACTCCAGTCAGGATCATTAATATAAACTGCCTAATTAGCATGCAGCCATATAGCTCTCATGCATATAGTTAGACGTTTACGATTGATTTTAACTCTTTTCTGAAGACCACAATGAATTCTATGAACATGTTTGCCCAGCTTCGAAAATCTGTGCCGGGCACCTAGTGAAATGACTTGAAAGCAAAGACAGCCACTGGCAGTGCCAAGTTCTGGTCAGAGCATGGAACATCTAAAAGTCTCGTACACTGCTAGTGGGAAGGAAAAATGATGCAAGTATTCTGGAGAAAGGTTTTTTTCTTTGAAAAATTGAAGTTTAATGAGTTTCACATAGCGCAAGAAATCCACTTGCTGAGTTTCTAGCCCAAAGAAATGAAAAACTTAGATTCACACAAAACCTTGTATCTGGATGTTTATAGTGCCTTATTCATAATTGTTAAAAACTGGAAACAACCCAAAGGTCTTTTAACTGATGAATGGCTGTACAGAATGTGGTATAATTAAGTACTGCTCAGGAATAGAAAGGAAGGAACAATTGATACATACAACCACATGGTTGAATCTCAAGTATATTTGCTCAGTGAAGGAAATCAAACTTGAAAGACCACAAACTATATGATTCCATTACATGGTAGTCTAGAAAAGACAAACTATAAGGACAGAAGACAGATTAGTGGTTGCTAGGGGATAGAGATGGAGAGGTTTCTCTACAGAGGGGGTCAGGGGAATTGGGAGGAGGGGTCAAGGTATAGTTTTATATTTTGATTGTATTGGTGGCCACACATCTGTATGCATTTGTCAACTCACAGAACTGCCTACTAAACGTGGTGAATAATACTGGATGAAAATGATACCTCAATAAATCTGATTTTTTAAAAAAAGATTTTATTTATTTGACAGAGAGAAACACAGCTAGAGAGGGAACACAAGCAGAGGCAGTGAGAGAGGGAGAAGCAGGCTTCCCGCCGAGCAGGGAGCCTGATGTGGGGGCTCGATCCGGGTCTCTGGGATCATGACCTGAGCCGAAGGCAGTTGCTTAACCAACTGAGCCACCCAGGTGCCCCAATAAATCTGATTTTAAAATAAAAAGACTAGCTTGAGGGAGGTTTCTGGGATGGTGGGAATGATCTGAATCTCATCTACATGGTGTTTACATGGGTATAAATATATAAAACAATTCACCGAACTGTACATTTACGATCTGTATGCTTCATGGACACCAGTAAATGCATTTTACACATTATTTAACAAATAAATGAAGAAGAAAAAAAGTCTGGTATACCTAATATTGATGCGATAGAGAGAAACGTGGGGTGCTGGAATAGAGAGGGTTAAATGACTCTCTACAACTCTTTGGATTGATATAAGACCCTGACTATGACATGTGAGAAGAGCAGGAGACATCAAAACAAATGTCACAATGTCACGGTCTTGCTTAAGGCTGACTCTTTATCAGTGTGTGTTTGTGTTTTTGTTTGTTTTTCTTCTGTTTCTCTACTCAATTCTACTTCTAACAGTTGTGTTTCCATTTCTAGCAATTTTTCCAACACATCCTTAGTTGGAGAGTGAAGAGAAGGCCTAGCTCTGAGGACACAGACATTCGGGTTAGAAGCTATATGACCGTTGGCAAATTTCTCCAGACTTTTTCATCTAGCAGATTTTTCCTCAATGAGTCAAACATTTACACAGAAGGCTTGGTGTCTCAGGGATCTTCATGAACATTAATCTTTCAGCAATGAGTTTGAAACACCCCACTTTGTACTAATATTCCTTTTAGAGGGTTTGAATGGTTTCTGGAACATACTTTCTGGCACGGTGGCAGAGAACCATCAAAACTCCATGGCCTCATTATCACATCATTTGCACAGGGCCCATTGATCTGTATGATATCAATTCTGTTAATTCTTCCCTGGAGTGCAGTGGGGCAGAGACCCATTCAGTTTTTTTTTTGTTTGTTTTTGTTTTTTTTTTTTATACAGAACACACACACACACATAACCAGCTACAGCTCCTACACATCCCGACTTCATTACCAGAAATATGGAAAAGTCCAACGTGTGCCTCCCCACACTGGTTCTGGACCAGAGTCACATGGGAGCATGGTGGGATCCTCTTAGCAGGGATGCCAAAAATAGTCATCTCCACCTCTGCCGTCAGGGAGAAAGGAAATATAAACATGTTCTTGAGTATACTTGGATGGGAGTTTATCAGATTCTGTTTTTTTGTACTTTGAGTAGGGAGACAGAGTTTGTTTTCAGGTTATTGGTCACTGAGAGATTTTGGATCCAATGGTGCTGCGGGCTCACTGTTGTCTATCTGGGACCTGCTGCCATCAGCCCCAAATGTATCCCAGAACTACGAAATGCGGTAGGGGCCCCATAACTGTCTGTCATGAGCCTGGGGGGCTGCTTTGGTGTGCCAGAACCCTCTACATTTCCATCTGTCAGCCTTGAAATGCTTCCCTTTTCCGGTTCAGGGGCGCAGTGAAGCAAGCTTCTAGGAGCTGCGCCTTCTGAAATCCTACTAAGGCTTTAACAGTCAGGGGTGGGGGGGGGAGGGGGAGTTTAACAGTTTGAAGGTTCAATCAGGTGACTCCAATGAACCAAATATTTTATTTCTAGGCTTAGTCTTGCCTGGTAGAATTTGTCTCCTTATGTAAAGAGAGCGCAAATTACTATCCCATCATCTTCTCTACTGTATTGAATTATCAATATAGTTGTAATCAGCACTTCTGGAAAGTGCTGATGGCCTATTTTGTACTTGTTTGTGTTAATCAATGTTAATTACAAAGCAAGCACAGGGGTTAACAAATTATAATGGGTTTAATTAAGCTTGACAGTAACAAATGATATAACCTTTATATTATGACCTGGTTAGAGGAACAACAAAAGGACAAAATGTGCCAAAGAATCATCACATAGAAATTCATATTTATATACTGGTTATCTGCAGAAACAGGATAATGTAATGAGTTTATTGGTTTTGCTAATTATCAACTCTATGAGACCTGTTCTTTAGCCTTAAAGGATTTATAATCTTATGGGAAGTGAGACACAGAAAAAACTAAAGTTCAAAATTCTCCAGTGAGGGGGGCCTGGGTGGCTCAGTGGGTTAAACGACTGCCTTTGGCAGCTGAGGTCATGATCCTGGGGTCCTGGGATTGAGTCCCATGTCAGGTTCCCTGCTCAGAGGGGAGTCTGCTTCTCCCTCTCTCCCCACCCCCCATCATGCACACACTCTCTGTCTCGCTTACTCTCTCTCTCAAATAAATACATAAAATCTTTTTAAAAAAAAGATCGATTTATTTATTTATTTATTTATTTATTTATTTATTATTTATTTATTTATTTGACAGAGAGATAGCACAAGTAGGCAGAGCAGTAGGCAGAGGGAGAAGGAGAAGCAGGCTCTCCACTGAGCAGGAAGCCCGATGTGGGGTTTGATCCCAGGACTCTGGGATCATGACCCGAGCTAAAGGCAGCCGCTCCAAGAGTTAAAATCTTTTTTCTTTCTTTCTTGCTTTATTGCTTTCTCACTTTCTTTCTTTCTTTTTTTAAAGATTTTATTTATTTAATTGACAGAGATATTACAAGTAAGCAGAGAGGCAGGCAGAGAGAGCAGAGGAAGCAGGCTCCCTGCTGAGCAGAGAGCCCAATACGGGCCTCAATCCCAGGACCCTGAGATCATGACCTGAGCTGAAGGCAGAGGCTTTAACCCACTGAACCACCCAGGCTCCCTCCAATACATAAAATCTTGATTTTTTTTTTTAAACTGAAGTTCTCCAGGGAGTAGCAAATGAGTCCTGCCAACTATGGTGTAAAGCATTTGGTAGAGGGAGTGACCACTCTGAGTTGGTACACTGGGGGGGACTATAGATGGTAGAACCCAAAGGAGGAGACGACATTCCTGCTGACTCAAAGGCGGCTCAGTGGAAATGCAGAGGATGTGTTCAGAGAGCATGTCTTCTTCCATGAATCTGCTTCATGGATTTAAGTTCCACTGAGATGGGGAGATGCTGAGGAAAGAGGTCTCCATAGTCTCCTAGTTAGTCTGAGCCTGCCTGCCTGTCTCCTCATGGGTAACATAAGAAATGGCCGTAAGGACTCCCCTAGCTCCAGACTGCACCCCAAGGCCTTTGATGAGGGTCCTGGTTCACAGCTGTTTTTTATGTCACTTGTATTTCTTTTTTTTTTTTTTAGATTTTTAAAAAATTAATTTATTTGACAGAGAGAGACACAGTGAGAGAGGGAACACAAACAGGGGTATGGGAGGGGGAGAAGCAGGCTTCCCTCTGGGCAGGGAGCCCAATGTGGGGCTCTATCCCAGGACCCTGGGATCATGACGTGAGCCGAAGGCCGACGCTTAACGACTGAGCCACCTAGACGTCCCCGTCACCCATATTTCTATATGATTGAAGGTCTCACAGATCCCCATATCCATCGAAAACCTTTCTTATTATTTAAGATAGGATGTATTTGAAAGCAACCAATAACACACACAACCCCTAAACCAAATGGCTTAAGCAACAAACTGGGTTTTTGTTCATGAGATTTGTCAGGGAGGAAAACAACTTTTTCTCCACTCTCTTAAGTCACAACCTAGGGTGTGTGAATTAAAGTGGCAGAAGAGAGGTTAACAGGAGGCGGGGCTTAATGTGTCTGCACAAGGAGGGATCACAGAAAAGGAAAGGAAATTTCCCCAAAGTGTTCAGACCTAGGCACTTATATACCATTTTAACAAAGGGTGATAAATTGCAGAGAAGTCTAGACAAAGGAAACGGGTTTGGGCTTCCAGGGGCAGTATATTATGAGAAGGTAAATATATGAGGGAAACTAATGGGAGATGAGGGTTTTTTCAGTCTCTCTCCAGTAATAAGGACTGTTGTTCTGTTAGTAAGGGAGAGGAGAAAAGAAGCACCTTCACAACGGGAAATTTATGTCCTGCTTTTAGGCAGATGAGGGAAGGAAAAGAGCTCTTTCTAAATTTACTTCTTAATTGCCTTCAGCTTAAAATAATTCTTATATTAAAGTGGCATATTTTGGGGTGGGCTATTCTGGTCCCTTCAGTCAACAACAAGTGGTCGGGATGGGCTCTGTCACTCTGGGCTGTCCTCACTCATTCCTCTGTGATCAGCTAATGAGTTGGCTAGGCTGGGCTGAGGCCGGGTCACCCG
>PITA01030757.1:0-16122 GCA_004023965.1 Spilogale gracilis | reverse complement strand
TTGGCGATTGTGGCCATTGCTGTGATGAACATTGGTGTACATATGGCCCTTCTTTTCACTACATCTGTATCTTTGGGGTAAATGCCCAGTAGTGCAATTGCAGGGTCATAGGGTAGCTCTATTTTCAATTTTTTAAGGAATCTCCACACTGTTTTCCAAAGCGGCTGCACCAGTTTACATTCCCACCAACAGTGTAAGAAGGTTCCCCTTTCTCTGCAGCCTCTCCAACACTTGTTGTTTCCTGACTTGTTAATTTTGGCCATTCTGACTGGTGTAAGGTGGTATCTCAGTGTGGTTTTGATTTGAATTTCGCTGAGACCTAGTGACGCTGAACATTTTTTCATGTGTCTGTTAGCCATTTGTATATCTTCTATGGAGAAGTGCCTCTTCATGTCTCTTGCCTATTTTTTGATGTGTTCATCTTCTTTTTGGATGTTGAGTTTGAGTAGTTTTTTATAGATCTTGGATACCAGCCCTTTGTCTGTAGTGTCATTTGCAAATATCTTCTCCCATTCTGTGGGTTGCCTCTTTGTTTCGTTGACTGTTTCTTTTGCTGTACAGAAGCTTTTTATTTTGATGAAGTCCCAGAAGTTCATTTTCGCTTTTGTCTCCTTTGCCTTTGGAGATGTGTCTTGAAAGAAGTTGCTGTGGCCGATGTCAAAGAGGTTACTGCCTGTGTTCTTTTCCAGAATTTTGATGGATTCCTGCCTCACGTTGAGGTCTTTCATCCATTTTGAGTTTGCCTTTGTGAACAGCACCTGTTCTTAAAGGGGTTCAGCTTGATGAATTTTGACAAATGTATACATCAACATAACAACTATATCAAGATACATACCACTTCCATTCCACAAAAAAAGTTCCCATGTGATCCTGCTACATTTAAATTTGTACAAAATGGTCAAAAACAGAAGAATAAAGGTGTGGGAGAAAACGTATTCATTGCAAAAGAAAGTCAAGTCAACATACAATAGAAAATCAGATACAAATATTTATTTGAGCCATGTGTTGTAGCTGAAGAAAAGAACAGAGACTAAAGCTTACCTGAGTAACCCAACAATCAAAGGAAAGAGCAAAATACATCATTCTCTAACACTAGAAAATATTTCAATGTAGTATAAGAAACAACTTTTCTTACCCCTCCCGCCCCCTTTGGGAGTACTATTAATCACTGGGAACAAAGTAATAAATGATGTGGTCAACAGTAATTTTAATTAAAATGCCGGCATTCGACTTTCTCATAAATGGTTTTTTAGTCACTTCTCTTTAGTCAACACTCATAGGGTGGGAAGCATGAGGTAGGGGCACCAAAGGGACTGTCCAATGTGTGATCTGGTTATCAAGCTTCATGGGGATTTGAATTAAGAGAAGGAGAAAGCATTGTCTTTAGCCTTTTATTTCTTTTAAATAAAGCATTGCGCCATTTGGCTGCCCGCTTCTTGGTAACAGAAGCGGGCCATACACAATTGAGTATCCAGGTTGCCAGTGCTGTGGGCGGGATTCTCCCCCACCTCAGTGGAGGTGGGCAGTGGGAATATCTGAAAAGAGATACTTTTGGGGAGCCTGGGTGGCTCAGTCGTTAAGCATCTGCCTGTGCCTCAGGTCATAATCCCGGATTCCAGGGATCCAGCCCGCATCAGGCTCCCTGCTTGGTGGGAAGCCTGCTTCTCCCTCTCTCACTCCCACTGCTTGTGTTCCCTCTCTCACTGTGTTTCTCTCCATCAAATAAATAAAATATTTTTTTAAAAAGATACTTTTCTCAGAAAGCAGTTCTGTGTATGTTCACACTCTTACTGGCTCTCTAGGAGCAGAAACAAAATGCTTCCCCATAAAACAGGGAAGAGGTTCTTTTGATATTCCTGGGACTGCTGGCATTTTGAATATTTCGTAGTGACCATAGAGCTCCGACTGACAGCCAGCGACCGATGTTTGGCTCTTTGTTGTTTTTTTTTTAAGATTTTATTTTTATTTATTGGACAGAGAGAGAGAGATCACAAGTAGGCAGAAAGGCAGGCAGACAGAGAGGGGGAAGCAGGCTCCAGAGCCTGATATGGACCTCCATCCCAGGACCCTGAGATCATGACCTGAGCTGAAGGCAGAGGCTTAACCCTCTGAGCCACCCAGGCGCCCCAGTGTTTGGCTCTTTAAAGAAGGCAGGACTCCTCATGGCCAAATCCAGTTGCCTTTGCTTCCTGGGTATGTGTGTCCTTAGCAGTAACGATGCCAGAGCAGGACTGATCCTTATGTTCATTGGGTCCAGAGTACCATGAGTAAACTGAGTTTTATCTAAGAATATCAGTCACTTTATACTTCTTTACATTCTTGAAAATTATTCTAGCTTCCTCTGAGAAATCCTGGATGGCTGTTAGAGAGATACTATCTGATTAATGATACCAGTGAATTACAGCAAATAGAATTTTCATTGAAAATAGACACTGAACCCAGGGTGTAGAGAGGAGAATTAACAGATCATAAAAGAGGGAACCACTTGTTAAAAAAAAACAACCTTTGTCCAAACAGATTGAACACATCTTTTATAATCCCAGTTAGCCTGAAAAAAGGTCAGACAACTTCTTCTTTGATTAGGCAACTCAGTGTTTTTGTGTGCAATGAATGAATGTAGGAAAACAGTGATATAAATAATTTCTCTAGTTAAGAAATCTTTTTAAACAAAAAAACAGTAAAATGAACAGTATCACTGAAAATAATATTTTTCTGTTTTCCAAGTTAGAACATTTGCGATAGAAAGAATGTTTTGTGTGTCAGGATTTATGTTCCTAAAGTTAAGCCCAGCTTAGATGAGAAAATTAATCAAATTTGCAAGTTATTCTCAGTTTTGCAGTCTGGTTGCTTGAAATTCTCTAAATAAATAAATCTGTGGCTCTATATAAAACAGTAAGTAAACCCTTGATATATTATATTATCAAAATTGCAATATGGGGGATAAAAACTAATCCTTGGGATTAGACACTGAAATTCATAATAAAATAATTTTCTCAGTAGCAATGCATTTATAATTACAACAGCAATAATAGGGCATTGTTAACAGAAAAAACTCGTTCCCTAGTGGGGCCTCTACTTCAGATTGGATGGAAATTTGTATGTCATAGAGAGGCGAAGAATTCATTATTCAGATGTATAATATCAGAAATTCAAGTTGTAGAATGACATTTTACTTAGATTATCCATTTGTTGCACAATTGGGAATTAGAAAAGTTTGATACATCCATTCTGAAGCATTATAAAATCATTAAAAATTATTGTTACAAAATATGCAAGTGTTGAACAACTTCAACAATGTTTATTCCTTCTTTTTCAGGAAAAATAATCTACAAAGTTCATATTAACAATGACTAACTGTGGGAGATAAGGGATTTTTTTCCTTCATTTTTGCCATCTATTCAAAGTCTACTATAGTAAGCATGTATTATTAATATCAAAATTAAACTTATACAGTATAATGTAAACATTCAACACTTTGTATTTTGTAAGGCAGGTTTTTCTCCAGATTCTAATGCATTCATCACACATTTTCCTTTAGAAATGGTCCCTACAGCTTTTAATCTAGAGCTTGCAATTTGTGTAAGACTGAGCATGTTGGTTGCTGCAGAAGAGGGCCTGACTCAGGAGCACATTGCTGCAGAAATCTGTTATGTCTCTGTTTAAAAAAATTGGGCAACTGTTGAGCCACTTCTACTCAGGAGGAGGTGCATGCTTTCATGTGGGGAAGGGAGAGTTTTAATTTCTGCAAAGAATCAACATGTGTTAAAAGGGATCTTAACAAATGAGTTTTCTATATGGAATGATATTTTTCTTTCTAAGCAGTTGAGATGATAATTTCCATAACTGAGAAGCCATTTCTGGATAGAATTCCTAATTCTGGGACTGAGGAGGAGTGTTACAAATGGAAATGAAAAAGGTGGACATCTACCATGGGTTTAAAGTTTTTTGGACTCTGGGTATGACACTAGGTGTATGTGACTGAAGGCATCAAATGTGTTTTTGAGTGTTTTAGTCAGTCAACTGCATGGTCAAGACTAACCTGTGTGCTTAACTGGTAGAACTCTTAAGAGGTAGACGGGAGGTGCACTAGAATGGGGCAAGCAAGGGATGGGAGACAGTCAACAAAGATGTAAGAGAAATAGCCACCCAAGATGATACAAACATACAAAGACTTAAAAGTTTTAAACTTTGTGTTTACGTAGATATGGTGCTATTTAGAAGGAATAAATCTCTCTTTAAAGAATCCAGCTAACTTTGAGAAGAAACAGCTTCAAAATTTATATAAAAATTCAATAGGAGCACCTGGTTGGGGCAGTGGGTTGAGTGACAAACTCTTGGTTTCAGCTCAAGTCCTGATCTCAGGGTCCTGTGATGGAACCCCATGCTGGGCTCTGTGCTTAACACCAAGTCTGCTTAAGTTTCCCTCTCTCTCTCTCCCTCTGCCTCCCTCTCCCTCTCTCTCTCAAATAAATAAATAAACCTTATTAAAAATAAAAAAAATTAAAATGCAGTTATGAAATATTTGCCCTTATTCTCCAATATAAAAAATAGAGATAATCCCAATGTTTGCCTATTTGCTTTAAGGTATTTTCTGGAAGGAAGCGTACGTTGAAAAACAACATTTAACATAATGTTCACAGTGTAAGGAAACTCTCAGATCTAGACCCATGCACATCCATGGTTTAATGCAAATTATGTTTATTATAAAAATTATGTTAAAATATACCCTTTATGCAAGCCCCTACCATTCTAATCTTTCTAACTCTTTTCTGTACTTATTGCAAGAATCTTTTCTTAATATTTTCAACCATATCTTGATTGAAATTCTGAGGATAACATGCAGGTAGCAACATGCTCATTTCTAATTTGTTGACTTTATCTGGTTTCTTTTGAGAACTCTCAGCTATCAGAGCCATCACATAATAATGTTAGATGCCACCCAATGGTGCATTGTACTTTTTGCTTGCGAAGGCACCACTTTACAGTTGGTACAAATAAAAATTGATTAGAAGGTTACCATCTGGAACTTCGTATCTGCCTTCAGTGAATAACCATAATGATTTACAGACTATAACATTCTGGCATTCTGTGATATTACTTAAAAAGCTAGGTCTAGTCATTTTCCTGACTGCCTAAAACTCCTGCAGTTTTTATTTCAATTGACTTGTAAAGTGTATAAAAAGTGAAAATATTGCAACAAGGTTTAACAAGTAAATGATAAGTTATGCACTCCCTTGGTTATTAGGCAAATTTGCATTGTGTGGAGCATGTAGCACCTTCTCCTGGATAGCACTTGACATTTCATATGCAGATGAGTCAATAGCTTTAGTGAACTTTTGCTTAACCTATGCCTTAATACACAAAATAAGCAGTGAAAATTGTCCAAATGCTTAACCAATCTGTATGTAGGAAAAAAGCTCCTTTCTAGGAAACACTATTTCCAGTCATGTCACTCAAGGTATTCCTACTCAAGGGTGAGCAAGGAAATGTTCCTTACATGAAAAGTGACTGTAAGACTCCCGGGCAAACAAATGAGTATAGTTTTCCCGTCACAATTAATGAATGGCACTTTATCCTGCACCAGGTCCCATTTATCCACATTAATTCCAGCTGTGTCAAAAGACAAAAATCACTTTCCAATTTCTAAGAAGTTGAAATCAGTCAAACCAAAATCATTGTTATTGCAAAATAATTTATTTTTTATCTAAATCTATTTCTTTTCTGGTTTACAGATCTTGATGCAGAATCAGCTTATATCAGAGGATCAATTTGAAATTATTTTTCTAAGTTGTCATAAAGTACAAAATTTTAGCATTTTCTGCTTTAATTCCATACTTAATTACTTAGACTTTGAAGTCTATCTTCTTCTAAATTAATTTCAACATCTGGTTTCTCTTCTCAAAAAGAATATTAAAAGGTTAAAAGGAAAATTAAGGAACAGAGAGAGAGTAGAAGATTAGTAGGAATCATACTTTTCCAGTTCCATCCTCAGTAATGATGTTCCTGTCAGGGACTCTGTTGCCTTAAGTTCTTTGAATGTCCTAATGCACATCCCAGCCCATTAATTTGTTTATGATCATTTGTGCTTCACATCACACTTTCTACCCTCCCTCACTGCAGTATCTTTTTAGGTCCCAATAACTGTATTTATCACCATTCCTTCTCTTTTCTCCCATCCTTGCTTTGTAGCTCTCCCATGGGTTGAAAGTCCTCCATACAGCACTTTGAATTTTTTACTGTCTTATCAAATTATATCACCATTTAATTAAGAAAATGGGAGGACAGGTACAGGATAATAAGTATTGGTAAATTCAGGAAAGTCAATGGGCAAAGAGTAATTTCTTGGTTTCAGAGCAGACCAAAGAAAATAGTACTTCCCCAAAGGTCAGGCTAACACACAAAGCTTAAAAAATAACAATCATAATTTACTGCTAAACTGATGATACGGTTCTTATATGTTAGATCATATATACTCTATGAGTATTTCTCTAAATATGATTACTATTGATCTGATTTTTCTCACCATTAGTCGTGATAGAATTTAGAGATTCATACCAAATAACAACAGGGGACTAAAGAAAAAATATCATTTCTTGAAATTATTAGCTATTATATAGTAAGCTCATATACTTAATAAAAAGGATAGCAGAACTACCTCAAGCTAAAAAACTTCTGCACAGTAAGAGAAACCATAGCAAAAAAAAGAGGCAAACTACAGAATGGGAGAAAATATTTGCAAATCACACATTGATAAGGAAAAATATTCAAAATGTATAAAGAATATATATAACTCAAT
The DNA here is from genome assembly GCA_004023965.1 of Spilogale gracilis. Taxonomy (NCBI): domain Eukaryota; kingdom Metazoa; phylum Chordata; class Mammalia; order Carnivora; family Mephitidae; genus Spilogale; species Spilogale gracilis. The sequence goes on along the minus strand of PITA01030757.1, from coordinate 9,326 downwards.
AACAAAAGAAGTCCAATTTTAAAATGGAAGGGGATCTAAATAGACATTTTTTCTAAGACATACAAATGTCCAAGAAATGCATAAAAAGGTGCTCAAGTCACTAATTATCAGGGAAATTCAAATCAAAACCACAATAAAACATAACTTCACACTGTTGGGATTTTTATTACCCAAAAGACAAGAAATAACATGTGTTGGCGAGGATGTGGAGAAAAGGGAACCCTCACATAGTATTGGTGGGAGTGTAAATTGGTAGAGTCACTATGAAAAACAATATGAAACTTCCTCAAGAAATTAAAAATAGAACTACCATAGGTCTGGTAATTCCATTTCTGGGTATTTATCCAAGGCACATGAAAAACCTAACTTGAAAAGATATCTGCACTTCTATATCCGTTGCAACTTTATTTACAATAGCCAAGACATGGAAGTAACTTAAGTTTTCATTCATGGATGAATAGACAAAGAAAATGTAGCATATATATACATAATGGAATATTATTCAGCCATAAAAAAGAAGGAAATCTTGCCATTTGCAACAACATGGAAGACCTTGAGAGCATTATGCTAAGTGAAACAACTCGGAGAAAGACGAATACTGCATGATCTCACTTATATGTGAAATCTAAAAACAAATGAAACAAAGCAAAGCAAAACAAAACAAAAATGAATGCATAGGTACAGAGAACAAATTGAGTTTTGCCAAAGGCAGGAGCTGGGGTAGGCAAAATGAGTGAAAGGGGTCAAATAGGACAAAATTCCACTTATAAATTAGACAAGTCATGAGGATTTAACATACAGCATGGTGAGTATAGTTAATAAAACTGATGGTATATTTTTATTTAAATTCCAGTTAAATAACATGTGGTATATTTGAGGTGTGCAATTTTTTTTGCAACCCCAATATTTATAGCAACATTATCAACAATAGCTAAATTATGGAAAGAGTCCAAATGTCCATTGACTGGTGAATGGGTAAATTATGGAAAGCTAAACAATAGCTAAATTATGGACTAAATTTGGACCAAATATCCAAATGAATGGGTAAAGAGGTTGTATTATATATCTGAAAGTTCCTAAGAGAGTAAATCATAAAAGTTCTCATCACCAAAAAGAGAAATCTGTAACTATATATGTGATGATGAATGTTTACCTTCACTGTGATGATCATTTTGCAAAATATGTATTGCATCATTATGTCTTATAACTGAAACTAATGTTATATGTCGATTATATCTCAATGTTTTTTTAAAAAAACAAGATCAAAAAAAGAAAACAAAAAAAAAAAAAGAAAACAAAATCTTTTTCTTTTAATTTTAGGTGACCTTAAACTTTCCAAACATTGAAAATCTTTTTTAAAGCTCATTTCTTACTATACTGTACACAATAAAATTCCAATCACAATTCATCCACTAGTTTTAAAAACACTTTGCTGTTCCTTTGGACTTCTATGTAAGGCAATTTGGAAACCAAGGGAAAAGAATTGGTGTGATAAATCAGAATTCCTTATCAATACAGGGTTAGGAAATAAGAGCTGGAAAGGTAGCCGCCAAGTAGAAAGTCTCATGGACAGTCAAGTTTTGACAGGAAGGACTGGATCCAAGTGTTACAAGAGAAAGTGTTCAAAAGAAATTGAGGGCTAAGACTCACAGCAGCTTAGCTAGAAATCAAGTCTCCCCATGTGTAAAGGAAGTTTGGTAACAGTGGAACCAGAGGAGTCTATATTTGGAGCAAAAGGCAACCAGATATCAAGACTTTGAGATGGGATTTATTTCCTGGAAGAAAACTGAGAATGATCAAGGCAAAAGCCTAGTACACTAAAGGGATCCAGAGAAATATATCTATTTGACTGAAATGAGAATTAGATCATCACACTTCGAATGTTGAACTCCTTGGTCAAATCGTACCACGATCTAGTTGAAGAAAGGAGAGCTAGAGGATAGGAATGAAATATTTGAAAGTTTGGCCAAAGTTAACCTGAGTGAGAGTCTGCACAGAAAACAAAAACACCTGATAAATATTAACAGGATGGAAAAATACAGAAGGGAGTGTTAAGAGTGAGTTTCAGTTTCAGAACCAAGGTGGGAACACAGATCTTAAATCAGTGGTGATCCCTGCTGTAGTCTAATCAGGGTAGCATCCAATACCAAACTCCCCTCACCATTAAGTCAGGGGCCCATGTTGCATATAAAATCCTGCCTAAAATGACCTTGGTGCTGGATGGGCAAAGCCTAACAAAGATCACTGAACGCTTTTATTCTTTGACTACAACTACTTTTTTAAAAAATGAATAAGTTAATATGTAAAAAATTCATGAATCTTTTCATGAATAGATTATAATTTACATCATCCACAAAGCAAGATAGCGACTCATATTTTATTTGCATCTCTTATTCTCTTTCTGGGAGTTTTGTAAGTACCTGAAGATTATGACTATTTAAAATTTACTTACCTAAGGAGGAAAAAATTAAAAATGAAAACAAAATGCAATAGTATCCTTGTTTCTAAAAGCATCATTTTTTCCATCTACTTTCAATAATTTTTGAAGCCTTACTAAATATATGTAAACCATCTTTTGTATTGGGAAAAAGGACAATATTTCTAGGAGGGATGACAAGTGAAAAGATAAGCTATCATTCAGATATCATTAGCAATCATTCAAACAGGATATTTTTAAGAATTAGCCAATTTATATCACATTCAGATCTACAAAAGCACACTTGATCAATAAAATCAATTATTCAATGTAAGAAGGATTTCCCACAGTATATGAAATTGGGCTTATTTTGATGCAAAGTAGAGAAGCCCTGACTAAAACTTTCTTAAGCAAAAAGTAAGTTTATGGGTTTGTGTTCCCAGCTAAATATAAGTAGAATGGTTCAGATCTGGTTTCTTACCTCTTCCTGGGCCACCTCAGCTTGCCCCTCAATCTCAGGTAGATCCTTTCCTTATGGTTATATGATGGTGGCCAAATAATTTCCAACCAACAGGTAAGAGGAATCTTTCTGGCTAAGAGTTGTCGCATAGGTCATATGATTCATACTTAAAGCTTAGTTTTGATTACGTGCTCACCTCTAAACAAAATGGCTTTTAGCCTAAGTCACTTTTGCAAGCTTTGAGGATGAGAGTGGAGTTCCAGCTAAGCTGCATGGAGTGATGGGCAGGGTGACCCCTGAACTAGATTTAGGGGTTGTCAAGGTAACAAACAAACAAACAAAAAGATATCACTTGCTTACAATCATTGGATGGTTCTGTTGAACCCAAAGCCAAGAGGGAAAGTAAAGTATTTAGTTCTAATCCTATAAAAAATGCTAACACCTTAAATATTTTTGTCCACTTCTTTTATATTAACAAATCAAAGATAACCCCAATATCCACAAAAATAAATAGTTTATTTCACTTTGAAATGGCTTTCAAAATACTTAAAATTTCAGATTGTAACTTTTAAAAAATACACAGGACTGACCCATTTGTCATCATTTTTACACTGTATGTTTGATGTAGTATAGTACATGCTTTAGGGATAAATAGGGAACACAGTAAATTTTGTTCTCCTATCATCTTTATAAGCTAAATGTTAATGGACATTTATGCCAGTATTCTGTATTGAGATGTGGTGAGGAAAATAGGGAAGAAAAAAACAGTATGACATAGATTTTATCTAAGCATCTAAAATTCAACCCAGGTTGGTTATCTAGGCATGGGGAAACACTCACCTGCATCTCTATCAGAGGACAAAAAACACTGGCATAATCTGGAAATGGATCCAGTTGGATACCTAGGTGCATCTACAATCAAGCAACAATGATTCTAATTTAGGATAATTTCAAGCCAGCTACTTACATTGTAATCTTCATATTAGCAATCAACTAGTTCCATACTCTATCTTATTAACCTATCTTGTTCCCTGGTTATATTTCTGGACTCCAAGATCAGGAAAAAGTGATCCCCACTTGCAAATGCCCCTGAATTCAAATGGTTCTATTTCTTCTCAGGTGGCATAGTCATTAAAGGATGCAAGCAATAATTTAACATTTTTCCAATAGCACAAACATAACTTACCCTGAGAAGAAATATTGAAGTATAAGATGAAATTGTATCACTTTAGAAGACTCATTACTGAATATGCCCAGAAGTCCCTGCATACACTCTACCACTTTATTTAGATGCTCTGTTCAGAGCTTTAAAATATGAAAGAAAATGACATGCTTGCAAAACATAAAAAATTGAACATTGTTAACTCATTCACTATGTAAACTTTCGACAGTACATATATGGATATATATGGATATATACATATATACGTGATATAGATACACACAATGAGCATATTGAATTTCACTTTTCTCCACAATCACTAGAGTATATAAAAATATTTTAAGTTACTAAAAATATCCAACACAAAATATAAAATTCTTCAGATTAAAAACAATATAAGCATGCATATACATAAATACAGGTAATTATATATACATGCATAAATATGTGTGTATAACCATATACTGTATGTATACATATAAAGTATATATATGCATGAGTGTAAATATAAAATTTATTTTCTGTTATGTGCATGGCAATAAATAAGTTTCCTAGTAAATCAGTTATGGATTAGCCCGATTGTCTGGTCTACTTTTCTTTGTTTTAGATCAAATGGCCATTCCAGACAAACAAAAATCTCCAAAATGAACCGCTCTTGATGCTCACATGAATTCAGCTAGCCATTTTCTCGAAAGCTATATCTTGACTACATATATTTGCATTGTATAGGAACTATGTTCTGATGTAAAATGTTTCCATGTCACATACACTAAAGGCCACTTTTTTCATTAAATCCACTTTTAGCAGCTCTATTGAGATATAATTTACATATCACATAATTCACCCATTAAAAATGTACCACTCAGTGGTTTGTAGTGTGTTCACATACTTATGAATCATTATCAATTTACTTCCTATTTCCTCAGTCCTCGTTAGACCTAGCAACTCCTAACCTTTCTGTCTCTATTAATTTACCCGTTCTGAATATTTAATATAAGTGGAATCATACAAATATGTGGTCTTTTGTGAGTTGTTTCTCTCACGTTAGCATGTTTTCAAGGTCCATCCATGTTGAATATGTGTCAGGACACCATTTCTTTTCATTTACAAATAGTACTCCATCATATGAAGATACCACATAAATGCATTCATCTTAGACATTTGAAATATGCTGCAATGAATATGCATGCACAAGCTTTAGTATATGCATTTTTTTTATATTTTGGTACGTTTAGGACTGGAATGGCTGATTCATATGGTCACTTTATGTTTAACATTTTGAGGGATCATAGAACTATTTTCTAAAGAGGCTGCACTACTTTATATTACTGTTAGTAGTATGTGAGGGTTGTGGGTTCTCTCACCAATACTTCTCTTTTTTTTAATTATAACCATACTTGCGGGGTGCCTGGGTGGCTCAGTTGGTTAAGCAACTGCCTTCAGCTCAGGTCATGATCCCGGAGACCATGGATCGAGTCCCACATCGGGCTCTCTGCTTGGCAGGAAGCCTGCTTCTCTCTCTCACTCCCCCTGCTTGTGTTCCCTCTCTGGCTATGTTTCTCTCTGTCAAATAAATAAAATCTTAAAAAAAAAAAAAAAAAAATACTTGCTGGTGTGAAATAGTATCTTATTGTGTTTAAATTTTTATTTAAATTGCAGTTAGTTAACATTCAGTATAATTTAGTTCCAGGTGTACAATTCAGTAATTTAACCAATTCCATACATCACCAGGTGCTCATCACGACCGGTGTATTCCTTAATCCACATCACCTATTTAACCCATCCCCCAATCCATGTCACCTCTGGTAATCATCAGTTTGTTCTCTATTGTTAAGAATCTGTTTTGGGGGAGGGTGCCTGGGTTGCTCAGTTGGTTAAATCACTGCCTTCAGCTCGGGTCATGATCCTGGAGTCCCTGGATAGAGTCCCGCGTGGGGGGGATCCCAGCTCTGCGGGGAGTTCTGCCTCTCCCTCTGACCCTCTCACCTCTCATGCTCTCTCTCTCTCACTCTTTCTCTCTCATAAATAAATAAATAAATAAACAAACAAATAAATAAATAATAAAACAAAAACTAAAAACAAAGAATCTGGTTTTGGTGTGCCTCTCTCTCTCTCTTTCTCCCTTTTTCCCCTTTGCTTGTTTGTTTTGTTTCTTGAACACTATGAAGTATTTCTCCAAAGAATACAAAAATACTAATTCAAAGGGAAGCATGCACCCTGATGTTTATAGTAGCATCGTCTACAATAGCCAAATTAAGGAAAGAGCCCAAGTGTCCATTGACTGGTGAATGGATAAGGATTTCCATAGATATAGATAGATATAGATATAGATATAGATATAGATATAGATATAGATATAGATATAGATATAGATATAGATATAGATATAGATATACATTAGGTATGGATATAAATGATATATAGATATAGATGCTACAGATATATAGATATATAAATATAGATATACCTCCATATATATGGAATGGTAAAAATGAAATCTTATGATTTGCAATGATATCAATGGAGCTAGAGAGTATTATGCTAAGCACAGTAAGTCACTAAGAAAAAAATTGCCCTGTGATTTTATTTAAGATTTTATTTATTGTTTGTTTATTTATTTATTTATTTATTTATTTGTTTATTTATTTATTTAAGAGAGAGAGAGTGCACACATGCACAAGTGAGGGTAGGGCAGAGGGAGACAAGCAGACTCCCTACTGAGCACAGAGCCTGATGCAGGACTCCATCCATGACCCCAAGATCATGATCTAAGCTGAAGTCAGATACTTAGCTTACTGAGTCCCCTAGGCACCCCATCCTGTGATTTCTTATTGCAGTTTATATTGGCACTTCTCTTATGGCTGAAGATGTTGAACATTTTTTAATTTGTTTATGGATTATTTGTGTGTGTTTGTGTGTGTATTCGTTGAAGAAATATTTATTCAGCTACATTGTCCGTTTTTAATTGAATTACTTGCCTTTTATTGTTGCTTTTGAGAGTTCTTTATATATTATAGATAACGAGTTTTCAATCAAATATATGACTTGCAAATATTTTCTACCATTGTGTGGCTTATCCTTTGAAGCACAAAAGCTTTTAAGTTTGATGAAATCTAGTTTATTTCTTTTTTATTTTATTGTTTGTGCTTTTTGAAGGTCATATCTAAGGAATTGTTCCTTAATTTAAAATCACAAAGATTTATGCCTGTGTTTTCTTTTAAGAGATTTATACTTTTAACTCTTATTTTTAGGTCTTTGATCCATTTTTATCTAATTTTTGTAAACGGTATCAGGTGTTCGACTTAATATTTTGCATGTAAGTATCTAGTTGTCCCAGACTACTTACTGAAAAGACTATTCTTTCCCCAGTGAATTATCTTGGCATCACTGTGAAAAATTAATTGGATTTAAAGTGAGAATTTATTCTAGACTCTCAATTATGTGTCATTGGTTTATATGCCTATCTTTATGTCAGCATCAGACTGTCTTGATTACTATAGCTTTGTAATAAATTTTAAAGTCTGAAAATGTGAGACTCTAACTGTTCTTTGTGTTTCAAATTGCTGTGACAATTCTGGCTTCCTTGAATTCCCATATGAATTTAGGATCAGTTTGTCATTTTCTGCAAAGTAGCTAGCTACGATCTTGATGAAACTGCATTGGAACTGTAAATCAGTTTGGGAACATGGCCATGATAGCAATATTAACTCTTTGAAGCCATGAACATAAAATGTTTTTCCTTCTATTTGGATCTTCATTTTCTTTTAGCTATGCTCTGTAATTTTCAAAGTATAAGTTTTGTACTTCTTTCATTTATTCCTATATGTGTTCTATTCTTTTTGATGATATAAATACAATTGTGTTCCTAATTCCATTTTTGGAATGAAACGTCACTGCAACTACATAGAAATGGAAATTTTTGCACATTGCTCCTGATTCTTGCAAATTTGCTAAACTTTTTTATTAGTTCTAAAGATTTTTAGTGGATTCCGTAGGATTTTCTGTGTATAAGGTAATGTCATCTGCAAAAGGAGGTCATTTTTATTCTTCTTTTCAAATCTGGCTACCTCTCTTTTTACCATTTTATTGCCTAATTGTCCTACCTACAACCCCTTAGTACGATGTTGAATAGAAATGGTGACAGTCGCCCTTTTGTCTTCTTCTGGATACCAGGAAAAATAATTCAGCCTTTCACTACCAAGTATAATGTTGGTTGTGGCATTTTTGTAGATGTCTTTTACTGGAAATTTTATTAATTGTTAATGAAGGTAATATATATGCTAAGGAACAAGGGTCTAGCTGGTAGCTCTGTAGTTTAAATGACAGAATAAGAGAACCAGTATATTTAAAATCTAATAAAATTAAGATATTTTTCACATTTACTCAGTGAAATCTCACTGTGGCTTTAATGTGTATCATTACCCCTACTTAGGAGATAAGCAAACCAACTCTCATAGAATTTCTGAAACTTGCTCAAAATTATGAATACTGTATCAATGCCAGGATTTGATCTACAGACACTCGGGGTCCAGGAGAAACACCCACCAAAGTGAATTGGTGATATTAGGCTTGATAAAAATGATTTTTATCAAAAAAAAAGAAAAAATATTTTCTTACTGATACAGACAATTTAAATATAATCAAATATAATCTGTTCCTATTACTATTATTCTCTCAAGATGTCTGAACTTTTTCCATTAAACTACAACTTTCTTTTTTTTTTTTATTGTTACTAAAGTTTTTTTTTTCCAGTGTTTCAAGATTCATTCCCCATTCCCCACACCCAGTGCTCCACGCTTTAGGTGTCCCCAGTATCAACCACCAGGCTCTCCCATCCCTCCACCCCCTCCCTCCAAGTCCCTTAGTTTGTTTCTGTGTCCAAAGTCTCTGTTGTTTCATTTCCCTCCCTAGATTACCCTAGTTCCCATTTGCTTTCCTTCTGCCACTGTCCTCCAGTTTGCCCCTCATGAACCGCAAGTAAGTGAAACCATGTGATACTTGACTTTCTCTTCTTGGCTTATTTCACTCAGCATAATCTCTTCCAATCCAGTCCATGTTGCTACAAAAGTTGGATATTCATCCTTTCTGACGGAGGCATAGTATTCCATTGTATATATGTACCACATCTTCTTTATCCATTCGTCTGTTGATGGGCACCTTGGCTCTTTCCACAGTTTGGCGATTGTGGCCATTGCTGCGATGAACATTGGGGTGCATATGGCCCTTCTTTTCACTACATCCGTATCTTTGGGGTAAATGCCCAGTAGTGCAATTGCAGGGTCATAGGG
>PITA01030756.1:0-16109 GCA_004023965.1 Spilogale gracilis | reverse complement strand
TGCTTCTCCCTCTCTCACTCCCCCTGCTTGTGTTCCCTCTCTAGCTATGTTTCTCTTTGTCAAATAAATAAATAAAATCTTTAATAAAAAAAAAAAGAAAAAATAGTAGCTTAAGGCATGAGTAAAGGAATGAATGAATGGCCCCTGGGCTGATCACACCCTTGAGGCCTCAGAACTGTCCCCTCTCTATCCTGCATCCTTCTAGTTTCTCCAGCTCTCCCCTCCAGCTACAGGCCTGAGCCCCACACCCAGGCTGACCCCATCCCACCATTCCCAAAGCAGCCCTCTTACTTCCAAGAATGACGGAAATCCTAAATTCCTCATCACGAACAGCTCTCAGACCTTGAGCGCTTACTGGACATCCACGTAAGCACTCACCGGGATGAGCTCATGGAATTCTCACAGCATTTCTACGGAGGGCACCCTATGTTTTTTTAGGGCACGAGGAAGCTGAGAGCCCAAGACACATGCCTGAGGCCACGGAGCTGGCGAGAGTGGGGCAGGGGGACCCCCAGGTCCACGCAGGTTGACCTCTGACCTCCTGTGCCCCTGCTTCACTCCCTCCCTATAGCATGGAGGCCTTCCATTTGTCTCTGATTTTCCAGTCCCGGGCCCCCTGAACCCTCCACCCAGGCCTCGTCAACCACCCCATAAGCTGCTCACCTCATAATCCACGCCAACCCGGTTTAGAGCAATGTTGATAGTGAAGGTGGAGGCATCGTGGTGTGGCATGAGTGAGGGCTGCTCGTCGGGCTTGTAGCGGACCACGAAGGCCAGGTCAAACTGGGCCTGTGTCGAGGGGGCGGGAAGGAGAACCGGCTGAAGAGGGGCTGACCAGGAGCAGGAGGACGGGGTGCACAGAAGGGACCCCTCATCTGGTCTCAGGGGATGTTGGCAGGTCTGTTTCACACGGTGCTCCCCAGGGCCCAGTCCAGGGAAGGTTCTCGGTAAAAAGGTGTGGAGGGAGAAAAGGATAGAAGGAAGGGAAGGCAAGGGAGAGGAGAGACAGAGAAGGAGAGGAAGGGAAGAGAGCAGGGCAGGAGTGAATCGAATCCTTGCAACCCTTCGTGGCAACTAGGCAAGCTGCCAATTCCTTGAGGACAGGCCCAGGCAGTGGAAGCAGATGTCTGGAGAAAAGCTTATGCACAGGCAGTGAGGGAGGGAGGCAAGGAGGGCAAAATCGAAAGCCATCAACAGGTTCTCAGTGGGGAGCTGAGAGAGGAAGGGGTGCCCTGGCTTGCAGGCAGAGGGATCACAGAGGCAAGATTTAAAGACACAGAGGACAGAGTTAAAGGGGTGAGGTGAACAGCCAGAGGCCAGGTGGGCTGCCCCTACCCTGGACTCTTCCAGAGCCCCCCACCCCTCCCCACCCACGGGAGGAGACTGCACTATGTTCAGGCCTCTCTAATGGTCAAGCCTCCATCCCTTTCCCCTTCCTCTCCTCCCCTCCCCTTCTCTCCTCTCCCCTCCCCTCCTGAGCCACTCCAGCCCCGCCCACATCCCCACACCTACCCTGGTGTAGTAGCCAGGGTAGAGCTTCTCCGTCATGGGGGCGATGTACTCCACAAGGAACTTGTGCCACTCCCGCTCAAAGCTGATCTGGTTCATGTGGATGTCAATGGTTGGCACGTTCTCGTAGCCGCCCTGGATGCGGTTGTCCTGGAAATGACCGAGGGGGGTGGTGGTGAGTGGAAATCTGACCCCCACCCCGGGACCTGTGATCCTGATGGGAAAAGGTCAGGGTAGAGGGCCAAGGGAGGGGGGCTCTGCAGAGAGAATTAGGTAACTAGTCTGTTGACGTTGGGTTAATCACAAGGGAGGATGGTTAAATGAGGATTTTCTTTTTTTAAAGATTTTATGTATTGGGGCAACTGGGTGGCTCAGAGGTTTAAGCCTCTGCCTTCAGCTCAGGTCATGATCTCAGGGCTCAGCGGGGAGCCTGCTTCCCCCTCTTCCTCTACCTGCCTCTCTGCCTGTTTGTGATCTCTCTCTCTGTCAAATAAATAAATAAAATATTTAAAAACAAGATTTTATGTATTTATTTGGCAGAAACACAGCGAGAGAGGAAACACAAGCAGAGGGAGTGAAGGAGAAGCAGACTTCCCGCCAAGCAGGGAGCCCGATGCGGGGCTCGATCCCTGGTACTCCGGGATCATGACCTGAGCCGAAGGCAGACGCTAAATGACTGAGCCACCCAGGTGCCCCTAAATGAGGATCTTGAAGAGACTCTCCTGCTAGCTGGAGGAAGCAGGGACATGAATTCTGCTGCAGGAGCTCAGAGTAGGACCCCAAACCTCAGAGGAGACCCCAGCTGGCGTCTGGACCGCAGCCTCATGAGACCTTGAGCAGAGGACCCAGGTAAACCACACGAGGACTCCCGACCCACAGAAACCCGTGGAGGGTATGTGCATGTCGTCTGAAGCCGTGAAGCTTTGTGGGGATTAGTAACACCACAGAGAAAAATAGTGTGGTGGGCTAGGGGTTAGCTTAGGCAATAGAGTCCCAGCGCTGACCTAGTCCCTGGAGCATGGGGTCAGCCAGGCCCCGGAAAGCCTGGGGACTATCCCAGTTACCGGCTTCCGGAGATTCTCTCACCCACCAAAGCCTGTGGATAGGCTAGGAGCCCGAACCGCAGGGTGCTCCCGCTGCCAGCTCAAAGGTGAGGCAGGCTCTGAGGCACCCAGGCCCAGGGGGTCATGTGCCTTTGAAAGTGCTCGCTAGTGGGGCGCCTGGCTGACTCAGTTGGTTGAGCGACTGCCTTCAGCTCAGGTCATGATCCCGGAGACCTGGGATCGAGTCCCACATCGGGCTCCCTCCTTGGCAGGAAGCCTGCTTCTCCCTCTCTCACTCCCCCTGCTTGTGTTCCCTCTCTGGCTGTGTTTCTCTCTGTCAAATAAAATCTTAAAAAAAAGAAAAGAAAAGAAAAAGAAAGTGCTCCCTAGGGATGCTGGGTGGCTCAGTCAGTTAAGCGTCTGCCTTTGGCTCAGGTCATGATCCCAGGGTCCTGAGATCCTAGGTCCTGCTCAGTGAGGAGCTTGCTTCTCCCTCTCCCCCTGCCTCCCTCCCCCTGCTTGTGCATGCTCTTTGTCAAATAAATAAATGAAATCTCAAAAGTAAATAAGGTGCTCCCTGAACCTAGGGCACCTGGGTGGCTCAGCTGGTTGAGTGTCCGACTTGATTTCGGCTCAGGTCATGATCTCAGGATCGTGGGATCGAACCCTGCATCAGACTCCATGTCAGAGCCTACTTAAGATTCTTTCTCTCTCTCTGCCCACCCTCTTCCTCTCCCTTAAAAAAAAAAAAAAAAAAAGAAAAGTGTTTCCGGAACTTTCCAAGATGAGGGCAGGTACCAGATTCCTCGTCTGGGGAACGCATAGCCTCCCAGCCAGACAGGCCACCTGCTTCTGGTGTCTGGTGAACGTGGCACTGATGTCCCTAATGCTTCCTCATCCATCCCTCCCCCATGACACACCCAGTCTGGTGAAGGAAGCCAAGTCGTTCTAATAAGGAACCAGGAACCGGAAATGTAGCGATTCCCGATTAAGGCAGCTCCAAGTCACCTCGTGGTCACGGCAGCTTGGGCACCCACAGTCCAACCCATTTCTCAACGTCCCCTCCTCCTAAGTGCCAGAGTCAGCCATCTGAAGAGTCCCAGAGGGGCTGGCTGGCCCACAGGGAAAGAGCGCGGAGGGCAGGCGTGGGCGGAGGGCCGGCCTCCCCACACTGGCAGCCCAGGCGCCACGCCCACCTTGTTGTCCCCCAGAGACCACCGGCCGTAGTGTTCCATCTCCTCCACCAGCTCATCACAGGCCACCTCCGTGAAGATGGGGAACCAGTAGACATCCGGGCAAGGCTGGGGAGGGTGGGGACTCGGTCACAGGGGTCCAGAGGGGCCCCGCTGCCTCCTTCCCCATCCCCACAGCCCTCTGCAGGAGCCACTACCACAGGCAAGGCCCCTCATGCAGCCCGGGTCTTTCCTTCCCCATGTCCTCGTCTGCAAGCTGCTAAGGCGGGAAGGAAGCAGAGCTCAGCGCTAGCCCTTCTCAGCCGGGGTCACAGACCTGCTGGTACGGGGCCAGGAAAGGAACGTGAACGTGCGCAGTTTCTCGCTACTGGCCCCTGGTCCCTAGCTGAGATCACAATCAGGGACATTTCCCCCCTTTCTTGCCTGGGTCAGATGAGAGACCTAAGGTTCCCAAGGCCCCTTGCAGACTCCAGCTGGGAAATGCCAACAGAAGGAAGGGCCATCTTACCGCCCATTCCTTTGCCCAAGTGCTGCCGGGGCCCAGAAAGGTGCCTCCCCACCTGCCTGCCTCCCCGAGGCAGTTTCCCCTCTCTGCCCTTCATCCCCCCGGCAGGTGCAGGGTGTGAATCCAGCACCTTTGTTCCCAGAGGTGCCCAGTCCTTACCATCTCTACCAGCTTCCCCTCCAGAGCCTTGGTGTAGTTCTCGTGGATGTACTTCTCCTTCCAGTCCTGGGGGGCAGGGGGCGGGGGCAGTTGGGGTCCTCAGGCCTGGCCTGGGCCAGCTGGGGCTCACCCTTTGCCCAACTCCATGGGATGCTCCAAGACAGAGTTTCTTCCCCAAGGCCCCGTGCAATGTGGGTGAATGTGTGCCCACAGGACCTGGGGTACCTACATGCATGTCCAGGGATGCGTGTGCATGTTTGTGTGTGTGTACCCCTATGAGCCATGGGATCCCAATGTCTAGGAACACTGTCAGCACTTTCTTCTCCTCTGATCTTCACAGCACCCTCAGAAGTGAGTCAGGCTGGGATAGTATACCCATTTTAGAGCTAAGAGAACTGAGGCCCCAAAGACGGAGAGACTCAACTGATGGTCCACAGATGGGAGGCCTGACTCCTGGTCCCTCCTCTGCCACTAGATGGCACTACCTCTCAAGAGCCCTTCCCTGCCCAACAGGTCCCTGGGGTGGAGGAAGGCAGGTGGCTCATGGGGTCACCAGCCTTTCTCAGGCTGAGCAGAAGCCCCCCTACACACCACAGGTTCACTGGGGTCCCTTCTTCTCCCTCCCCTGGCCAGCCAGCCAGGGCCTCACCTCGGGGTTGCTGAACACCTCCCAGAGGTCGTTGTGCAGGTGGCTGGTCTGGTAGCTGTCCAGGGATAGCAGGTGGCCAAAGGTGTGCCGGTTGGTCAGGAACATGAACACATCCTAGGGAGAAGAGGCCAGATGGAAGAGACACCCCCGTACCCCCACAGTCCCACGCACAGCCCAGGAGAGGCTTGGCGGCTGCCTCCTCTGCCCATTAAGTCAGAGATCAGGGAACCAAGTGCAGGTCACCCCATCTCATCTGCCCGGAACCCAGCCCAGGCCTGACATGGGATACAATCAAGAAGGGCTTCCTGAAGGACCGAATGGGAATGAAAGGACGAATGTGTGAAAGCAAAGGACAGTGTCTGGTCCTGAAGTTTTGGGCATGGGGAAAATGTCATCATGCTGTCACTTTTTAAAAAATAACCACAGGGGCACCTAGGTGGCTCAGCAGGTTAAGCCTCTGCCTTCAGCTCAGGTCATGATCTCAGGGTCCTGGGATCAAGCCCCACATCAGGCTCTCTGCCCAGTGGGGAGCCTGCTTCCTCCTCTCTCTGCCTGCCTCTCTGACTACTTGTGATCTCCCTATCAAATAAATAAATAATGTTTAAAAAAATAACCACAAAAACATACCGGGAGGGATGCAGGGGTAGGGTAAGGGTGTCTCTCAGGTATATTACTTGAAATAACTTAGGCGGAAGCTTTTGGCTCTGTTGAAAATGTACATAAAATAAAGGGGTGTGGAAACTGCTCCCCTAGAGTGATCCCCATGGACCCCAAGGACTGGCCCTCACACCTGATGCCCCAAGTGCCCTCCACCAGGCCCTGGCATCTCAGAAGCTCCAGGGTGTAAGGCAGCAGATAGAGACCACCTCCTCGGACTGCCCAGCCCAGGCCGACCTGCTGCCGGACACTGGCGCAGAAGGCCATGTCGGGGTCCAGCTTCCTGTGGTGGAACAGGTCCGTCTGCTGCAGCTCGGCCCGCAGGGCACTGCCTTTGATCAGGTAGATGTTTGAGATGTAGGGCACGTTCCAGACGCCACTAAGGGTGAGAGAAGACGGAGGCGGCTTCAGGCCGGTCCCAGGCTGGGGGTCGGGGCCCTGGGGAGAGCGGGAAGCCACAGGCTGGGAGAGCACAGCAGTGCTGGTTTGGGCACATGGGCACATGGGCGCAGGGAACCCTCAGGAAGTCCTTCTGTGTGTCTGGCTGCAGTCTTCCTTGCTTTGGGTCCAGCAGGACTTCGCAGGCAACAGAGACAGGACTATTGCAGAGGGGTCACGGGCAGAGAGACAAGGGGGTTCCCCTCCCGCAGGCACTCACACACGCCGGCCCTGTACAATGTCCACGTAGTCCTCAGAGCGGGCGTAGTAGCCATCCGCACTCAGCGCACCCCAGAAGTTTGACCACAGCCTCCCATGGCGGGTCATCAATGGGGCGATCACGTTCCTGAGGAAGGGAGCACCTCAGTGGGAGTCACCCGGCCCACTGGGAGTCTGGGGCAGACCTAACTGGCTGTGGGGAAGGACAGGGCGAGGGCCTTCCAACCCGCCAGCACCCCCTGGGGCAGGGCCTGAAGCGGGGTTGGGCTCGGCTGGGGTCCCCACCCCCTCCAACAGGGCAGCCAGGGGCGGAGGGTGGGAGGGGCGGTGTGGCTTGCAGCAGGCAGGAGGGAACATCCTGGAGCAAGACCAGGCTGCCAGGCTGGGGCAGGCCCAGGGTAGGAGGGGAGGCCGCGGTGCAGGCGAGAAGGCAGGCCCGGCAGGGTGGGCCCGCGGAGGGAGCTGGGGGCTCGGGGGCCCTGCCTGCGAACGGCCACCGGCCCGCACAGCCTCACTTGTTCTGCTCGATCAGGAGACGCAGGGTTTTAGGCTCAGTCAGGGCCACATCGGCGTCCACGCTGAAGTAGTAGGTACAGCCACGGTCCTGCCGGCACAGGTCCCTGCAGGTTGGGGACCCGGGGTCAGCGGGCTGGGGCGCGGGTGCCAGGGGCCGAGGGCGCCCATCACCGTGCTCTCTAGGCCTGTCCACGTCCACAGCAGACCAGCCAAGGGTGTTGAGGGGTCAGGCCAGCCCAGAAGCAGGCTGGGACCCAGACCCTGGGCTGCTAGGCTCCCAAGGTGAACACCCAGAGCTCACTCAGCAACTGGTATCAGGTTGAAAAGCCCCACACATGAACCCGAGGTTCCTACACTGCCCAGGGCCGGGGCAGGAGCTTGCTGGAGAACACATACAATCCGTCTCCTGGCCTGATGCTCCTGACACCACACCCCCCACCGTCAGCAGAGACAACCGTGGTGCGCTGGCCCCCAACTCACATGCCCATGTTCCTGGCGTTGGCGTTGGCCACCCGAACCTCGGGGCCCACCAGTTTCACGGACTGGTACTCGCTGCCATGCTCTGCCAGGAACTGCTCCACCTGCGCCTTATGGTGTTGCTCCTAGGGATGGGGGATGGGAGGGTGAGGATGGGGACACAGGGCCCACCCCCCAGGGCCACAGCACCCTCTGTGACTGCAGGCCACTCCCCTTGTTCCTGGCACACTCTTCCTGGCCATTGGCTTTCCTACCTCCAGACCTTTGCCCATCCAGGCCTTCTGCCTGGCCTGCCCTTCCCCAGCCATCCTTGACCATCCTCACCGACCCAGGCCAGGCCCACCGGCCTCTTAAGAGCCTCTGTCGCTAGAATAGCACCCCGGATCCCACAGGCCCCATATCCAGAGTTATTGTTTCTGGCCTGTAGATCCCCAGGGATCTGCTTCATCACAAAACGCTCCAGGTGATCCTTGGACCACACTTGGAAAAACAACAGTCCATACTGGGGGCCCCCTGCCTGGGGAGGCAGAAAGAATAGAGCTTTAGAACCAAACCCAGGACTCAGAGTGCAGCCCGGCTCTGCTGCAATCAGCTGCATGACCTTGGGCGAGCCACTTCCCCGTCTCAGTTCTCGTTTCCTCCCTTGTCAAGTGGGAGGGCGACTGTGCCTCCCTCGTGGGGCCACTGTCAGGGGCGGACAACTCAGACGGAGCATACAGAAGGGCCCCCAAGACCGCCTGAGACAGCCCTCTTCTTCCACGCCAAGTCAGAGAGTCGGAATTCATGGCTGTGCTGTTTCATGTCTCCAGGGAAGCGAGGAGCCTCCCAAGGGTCAGGCCCACAGCCTCCGCCTGTTTCCACGGGGCACAGCTGAATGATGTCAGTGCCCCAGGCAGAGCTGAGCGGGGGGCCACGGGGCCTGGGGCGTGGGGTGCAGACTGTCAGGGCTGAGAGGTCTCAGAAAGGGCTGACACTAGATGGGGGCAGCTGAGGGGACGTTTAAGGAAGACAAGGAGTCTTGGCAACAGGGAGGACTGGAGAGTGCATCTGGCATCCCAGTTATGGAAACTGGGATAAGCAGAAGCAGGGCTGGGACTTGATCCAGGAGAGGGAGGGAGCTGGGAATCCTGAGCCCGGGCCTGCTCCCTACAAAGCAGCAGGCCTCAGGGCTCTCTCTGATTCCCCAGAAGGTACTCAGGGCATGAAAACCCATTTGTCATCGAATCAAATCAGGAGGACCTGAATGAGGCAGGGAGCGAAACGACGCCAATGCTGACAGCTAGGAGGACCTAGCACGTGCATCCCCTGTGATAGGCGCCCCCGTGTCCCAGGTGCCCACTTGCTGAACCCTTGCAGCAAACCCAGGTGGTCGGCATGCTTCCATCCCGATTTAAGAGATGAGAAAACTGAAGCACAGAAAGGTTGAGGACTGTACCCAAGGTCACACCGACACCCAGCCGGTCCGCCTCACTCGGTCCAGATGCTGCTGCTGCAGCCGGTCCCTGAGAGGTCCGAGGCCACCCCGCTAGGCTGGGCCTTAACCCCAGCCACCTGGCGACCCCACCAAGCACCTGCTACTCACGTGATTGTGGATGAAAAGCCGCATCTGCTTCCGGGGGTAGTGAAGGCGGAGAAGCCGCTGGAAGAACAGGGATAGGAATGGTGTGGGCTGCTCAATGAACACGCCAACCAGGACCGTGGGCAGAGCTTCATCCTGCATTAGGAGGGGGCAGCGTGAGGCGCTGGTAATGTCCAGCCACCAGACCATGGCTGAGCCCCCAGGGTGGCCCGAGGGACCCAGGGCCAGAGACAGAGGTGTGCAGACTCGGCAGGAAAGGGGCCTGGGCCAGGCAGCTCCAAGCAGCAACGTGCAGGCAGGCAGAGGCAGGGGCTGGCAGGGAAGCACGAGAAAGCAGGAGGAGGAGGTCCCAGCTGGGCAGAGGGAGCCTCGACTTGGAGCCAGGACCAGCTGATGGTGTGCCGTCAGACACAACGGCTTGCATGGGTTTGAAGTGAGCTACAAACGAGGAGTGAGGTCCATGAGATGAGAGGGGCTGTAGGAGAGGAATCAGGCCGAAGGAACCAGAACTTTGGTATGGCTGGGGGTGGAGTAGGCGCTGGAGCCAAAAGTAACCTGAGAAGCCTTCCAGGAGGAGGTGTGTGGGAAGATGGAACCCCAGACAGGAAGGTGATCCTTTTACCTCCCACCAAAGACAATAGCCTCTTCCAGAATCACTCATCTTCCCCATCCAAGGAAACCGGGACCCTCACTCCTGGCAGACATACCCCAATCCCCCTGAGGCTACGCAGGCCCTCGTCACACACAGCACAGCCCGTCTCGAAGGTCCAGAAACGCGGGATGTAGTTGCCCAGGTAGTTCAGCTGCAGCTGTGGGGAAACGTGGGGTCTGAGACATGGGGTCCGGGCCAGGGCCACCCATCTGTAACCACTGAGTCCCACGTCCCTTGGCCCCTGGGGTACCCACACTCCAACCCTCTAAGGGCTCAGGAATGTGATCTTATTTGAGGCAGGTTTGGGAGAGAATGTTCTGTTCTCAAGGCTGCTCTGAGGACAGACGGGGGGCTTGGCATTCTGCCGTACCTTTGTCTCTAGATCTGCCAGGAGCTTGTAAAATGCAGATTGCTGCCCGCCCCCCATCCCAGAGAGTCCCACTGAGCAGCTCTGGAGCGGGGTCAGGAAATCTGCTTTCAAGCTCGCCCTGTTTTCTCCTGACCACAAGACTCTGACATGCTGAGGGGAGCAGAGGAGGTCAAGGACCACACTTGTGAGCCACGGCTGGTGCCCCCGGGGCCCATGAGGTCTGGCCTGCACCCCAGCCCTTTCTGAACCCCAGGAACACAGGAACTGGTCTGTCCTGCTCATTACTGACTCTGCCTTACATCCCGGTGCAAACATTCAGTAAATGTTTATTGCACGAAGAAACAAGTCTGCCCTGGGATGGCGGGGTATGGATGACTTAGGTAGCCCCGCTGAGGCCCTCACGGGGACAGTGACTTCTGTGTCCTGTGGCTGAGCACAGATGAACATCACTGATCACCACAGCAAGGAGACAAGGCATCACACTGAACTCAGACGTGAGGACAGAGGCAGCGAGGTGGCAACGGGGCCCCGGGGTGGCCCTGACCCCGAGAAGCCGTGGGATCATGATGAGAGCAGACTTAGGCTTCTGGCCCCCTTCTCACTCTCTCCCCACGGGCTGGGGCCTCTCCCTACCTTGGTGGGTCCATTGCCGTGAATCAGGACTGGGAGGGTGTCGTAGGCAAGGTTCCTTGCTCTCACGTGGCCCATCTCAAACTTGAGCACGACCTCATCTGGGGGTCAGAAAGCACAGACACATCAGGCCCACAGGCCAGCTCAAATCCTAGCTCCTGCCCAGGGTATGTTCTAGGCTACGAACACCGCCTTTTTCCAGCCTCGGGTTCCCTCGTCTGTGAAAAGAGGGTAAGAGTGGGAGGAGTCCGTGTTGGGCAAGCACTCGGCACCCTGCCTGGCACACGAATCCATGGAAAGCCCCGATATTTATTGTGATGACTTCTGGGAGCCAGAAGCAGGGGAAGGGACAAAGCGAAGACCTGAAACATCCCAGCTCCAGCTCAGAGAAGCCCCGGGGACAGGGCCGGCGGGGGCAGCTGCTCTGATAGGTGTGCAGAGCAGCACTGAGAAGACACCAGCCCCAGCGGAAGCCGTGGGCAAGGTGGGGGACAGATCCTGCCCTGGTGGAGAGGGCTCCTCCAGCAGGACCCTAACCCCCTTGCCTCGACCCCATTAGACAGCAGGAGGAAACGGACAGTTATAAATGCAGAAGGGCCTTTCATCAGGGGCCTGGAAAACCCTGGAGAGGGAGGCCCTCTGTGTGGGTGGTCATACAAAGGGGCCTCTCCGTGCAAGCTCCTGGCTTCCCCGAAAGATGTTCTGGACCCGGCTTCCTAAAGTAGGTCCACGCGCTCCCAGAAGCCACAGACAAGAGGGTGTGGTTGTTTCCGCTCCTTCCCAAGAAAGGAGTCATAGTGGTCATTAGATTCTCAAAAAGAAGATTCCGTGGCACCGGGGTGGCTCAGTTGGTTGAGCGACTGCCTTCGGCTCAGGTCATGATCCCAGAGTCCCAGGATCGAGCCCCACATCGGGTGCCCCGCTTGGCGGGAAGCCTGCTTCTCCCTCTCTCACTCCCCCTGCTTGTGTTCCCTCTCTGGCTGTGTTTCTCTCTGTCAAATAAATAAAATCTTTAAAAAAAAAAAAAAAGAAGATTCTGTTTATCCCATAAAATCATCAATCAGCTATTGGTCTAACTACTCCTTTCTAAAGACAGGAAAATGAGGTCTAAGGGGTTTATGTGTGTGTGTGTGTGTGTGTGTGTGAGAGAGAGAGAGAGAGAGAGAGAGAGAGAGAGAGAGAGAGAGACTTGCCCGAGGTCACCCAGGAAGAAAGGCAAAGGAATGTCATCCCCAGCCACGGACTCAGGGCCAGCCCCAGGGGGTTTCTGGTTTTAGGGACCAGGAAGCCTCTCTGCTTCCCAAGCCATCCATCACCCTTCTGTCAGCTCAGTCCCTGTGTGAGCCCAGGAAGCCCTAACTTGGGAGGAGAGGAGGGCAAGTAAGGAGGGGAGCAGGCTCACCTGTAAGAAGCAGGGCCGCAGGGCAGGGGGCCAGGCACCTGCAGGGTGCATCGCCCAGCTGCTCCCAGGCTGAGCAGCTGTCCTCTGGTGTCCCATAGGCTCTTATGCTGACCTCCTGGCCCTTCTTTCTCCACCCCCAGAGACACACAGCTCTGCCCCAGGACATCCAGGTGGCTCTGGGACCTCAGGATGGGGCAGGCAACCTCCCACCACAATGGTCAGAGAGGAACCATCCCATCCTCCTTGCTGGGCTCAGGCCTTGCCTGGAATCCTCATCTCCTTCCTAACATCCCTCTAGGGATCTCCCTCCCCACACGGGCTGCTCACCCAGGGCTCCATCCAGGTTCTGGAAGATACGGCAGCGGTGGTCCAGGGTGATGTTTATCTGCGCCTGCAGGAAAGAAGACACCAGGCTGCAGCAGGGCCCGGCCGTGATAGGGGATGGAACCCATCACGCCCAATGTGGGGAGCCTGCCCTCCCACTTCTGCTGCTTCCTCTCCCCCACACCCACTCTGCCCTGTCACACCAGGGCGGCTGGCTGCCCTAGGATCTACTGATCCAGCAGTTCTATTCACAGAGAACCAGGGACTTTCTGAATTGGGAGGCATCTAAGGAGAATAGCTGATTCGAGTACAACCACTGTGCTGACAACAAATGCTTGTTTTCTGCTTTACTGTCAATCACTAAGTACGATAAATACATTAATTAATTTAACCCACACAACATCCTTACAAGAAACCACCACCATCACTGCGTTTTACAGATTTAAAAAATATAGCACAGAGAGGTTGGGTAACTTGCTAACGGCTGGCATTCAAACCCCAGGAACCTGGCCCTGCACACCAGCCCTTACCCTCTTCTCTGGGTCCAAGAAGATCTTGGTGTAAAAGAGCTGGTCACTGT
This sequence comes from Spilogale gracilis, assembly GCA_004023965.1. Classification (NCBI taxonomy): domain Eukaryota; kingdom Metazoa; phylum Chordata; class Mammalia; order Carnivora; family Mephitidae; genus Spilogale; species Spilogale gracilis. The sequence continues at coordinate 3,207 of PITA01030756.1, read as the reverse complement.
CGCTGTCCTGGCCTTCCCACTCGGCCACCAGTTTGCTGAGGTCGGAGGCATAACCAATGAAGCCTGCGGGTTGGTGGGGGACACGCAGAGACAGACACTTGGCTTCTGGCCTCCAAGTCAGGAGCCTCTTCCCAGCAACTACTTTCATTCACCTCTCCCTCCTTCACCTTCTCTTAGAAGCCCTCCTGGATTGAGCAGAGGTAATATCTACAGCCTGAAAGCACCCTGCTAGCTAAGGCCACTTGGTGACAAGTTCCTGGAAAGAGATCCCTGGTGCCCCACTAACCTGCCCCAGCTCAGGTGGTGGCACTACACAGGTAGGTGGTGAATGAACAGATCAGACCAGGAGTCCCTGGAGAGCAGAGCTGGTGGGGCAGAGGCCACGAGCCGCTTTTCTAGTTATCTGGGAAACTTGGCCCCGAGAAGGGCAGAGGCTGGACCGAGGTCACACGGCGCATGGGGGCTTAGAGGCAAAAGCCCACATAGCACCTTGGCCACAGTGCAGACTGGTAAGGAGAGAAAAGAAAAGGGAGAAGGGGCCAGCCAGGTAAAGGGGGAACACGCCAGCCCTGGGCCAGAACTTGGCAGTCATCTAGACTGTGCTAACTCTCTCGGCCAATGGGGAAACGTGGCTACGGGGGGGCAAACCCTCTTCTGTGGCTGGAGAGAGAAATCCAGAATAAAATACAGATTTTATTCTCCAAGCAATAAGGAGTCATTGAGTGCTATGTGTGGATTTGTGTCTGGCTGCTGGGTGGAGAATGGCCTGGAAGGGGTGAGGGTAGAGGCTAGCAGAGCAGGGAGGAGACTACCGCTAACGGCCAGGAGCCAAGTGAGGTGGGGGCAGTGGGGGTGGGCCGGAGGGTGGAGTCGAGAGGACTTTCAGAGTGGGAGAGACATTCAGGGGTGACTGTGGTCTTGCCCTGTGCAGATGGGTGGCTGTTCACGAGAAGAGGGCGACTGCAGGGGGGATGTCCTGACAGCAGCGGATGGATCCTTCCGGAGCCCGCCCAGCCCCTCCATGCTCCCTGCACCCGGGCTCCTCACCTCCAGAGCCCAGGAACCTCTTGCCGTCGGACACAGCCGGGTACTTGGCCTCCAGCCTGCGGTCCGGGTAGATGAGCTCCTCGGCCGAGAAGACCACCTGACTCTTGGCCTGCCGGAACTTCTTCAGGAGCTCCCGGGGCCCCGATGCAAACAGCACGTCATAGCTGCGGTCAGCGCCGGGGAAGGCGGGGCAGGGCAGAGGTGAGCGGGGGCTCAGGAAGGTACCTCCTCCCATGCCACCCCTGGGAAACCAATCTTCCCTATTGTCCTGGCCTGGCCTGCAAGGTTTCCGCCTCACCCTGGGCAGAGAGATGGTTCCCACCCCCCTGCTCTCCTCATGCTGGAAGCACGGCTCACCCGACCTGCGCAGGCCCCCCTGCCCATCTTCTCACCACCAATGTAAATGGTCTTTTCTGGGCTCACAGACCCCCTAAAACTATAGACAACCTTAAGCTAGAGTGATCTCTCCTCCTCCCCTTTATCCTGTAAGGGCCTCATTCTAGAATATTCCATCTTTCTCCTGAGGGGCCCTGCCCAGGAGGCCCCCAGCCATCTACCTGTCTGTGAAAAGAATGACCAGGTTCTCCTTGTCTGCGTGCTTCTCCAGAGCTCTCTTCAGCAGCCGAACCTTCAGGCCTCCGCCAGTCGATGACCCCTTCTCCCCACTCCAGTCCTCCCCCAGGCCCAGTGCCTGCAGAGAAAGGCCCCTCAACACGGGCTTTTGGTGAAGAACTATCTTGCCAGCCAAAATCATACCCGCACCTGGACAGTGACCATCTTTGCCTCTGTCCAGCACCTCCTCCCTCACCTATAGGGAAATCATTCTGGGGGGGGTGGTGGTGTCATGTGAGCACACTCGACCAATCGGTGTTCCATCCTTCCCAGAACCTTGGGTTTGGGCATGTGACCTAAGCATGGCCTATCAGTCTTCCCTGGGGCTATTCTATTCAAACTAAGGAAAAGCTGCCTAGTTCTGCTGAGGTTGAAAAGCTGGGGCATGTGAATCTGTGGCTGGTGGTCATCTTGCCACCATGCAGAGAGAGCATGTCTGCAAGTGACGACCAACCGGACCTAGAGATGGAAAGACAAAGCCCTTATCATGCAGCTTGAACCCCTAGATCCAGCTATGCCTGAAGCAACCCTCTGCTTCAACCTGCATTCATGTGAACTAATCCACTGTCTTTCTGGCTTGATGTCACGAGATTGCAAACTGTGTAGGCAGTGCCATGGTCTGCCTTGTCCACCGTTTGATCCCCAGTGCCTAACACTGACTGACGGAAGGAGGCACTTGGCACACTCAGCTAAAAGAAGGAATGTGGCTTAGCAGGGCTAAGCCCCACATACCGCACACAGAGGACACCAAGTGGACTGGGCATTGGCCTGTGTTTCTTTAGAGCAGTGCTCACACAGGTGCGATCTTCAGAGTACGACCATCCCCAAATCACCTGGTAGAAATGCTGGTTCCAAGGCCCTGCCTTCTAAACCAGCCACGCACACCTGCTCCTCGTGTGAAGACGACCGCATACTCCTCCTGTCTCGCTTCCCCCACTCTCCCATCTCCAGCACCTTCCAGACTCTGTTCTCTCCCTCTTATTCTTCCTAACTAATCCCCATCTTAAGAGCCTCCAGAAGCTTTCCCTGTAGCCCCATCCATTTGGGCAGGGCAAAAGCCCAGCTCCTGGACTCTCCCGCCACCCCTCGGCTGTCCTGGCCCCTTCCGCCCCGTCCGGGGAGCCCCTTACCTGGATCTTGTAGTTGAAGAACTGGCCGGAACGCTTGAAGCGCCGGAACCCCTCAGTCTCCCTCGTGGCCACCGTGAGGACTAACAGGTTGTCTGTGGACAGAGAAGGGCGTGGTGAATGGCACTGGAGGAGAAGGGGTGACAGGCAGGAGCAGGTCATTGTTCCCAGATGTGTCAAATCCCAGCAGGATGTATCCTCGTGTCCACTCGTTATAGACGAGGGCCCAAGGCCCAGGTAGGAAGGAGGTGCCAAGGGTCAGGACTGGGTCTCCCGATTCTCCTCCAGAGTTCCAATCACCTGGGAACTGACCAGAATGACAGCAGGTGTCCACAGCAAAGGTGTCTGCACCTGGCAGCGTGGGGCTGGGTCTCTCTGGATTTAGGGGGCTCTGGCCTCACACAGGGGCAGAGGCAGGAAT
>PITA01030755.1:0-16105 GCA_004023965.1 Spilogale gracilis | reverse complement strand
GGCTTGCAGCAGCACACGGGCACACAGCAGCTGGAGCCGCAGCCCCCGCAGCCGGAGCCGCAGCCCCCGGAGCAGCCAGAGCAGCCCATGGTTCTGGTGGGTTGAGGGTGGAGCAGGTCAGAGGAGCAGGTGCAGAGGACAGGTGTTCAGGTGTGGAGCCTCCCCGGCCGGGAGCCCTTTATACACCTGCCCAGGTGTGAGGTGTGATGCTGGGCACTGCCTCGACATGGTGCCTAACCCTGTCTTCACATGGCCCATTTCCCTGTGTGTCTGCACCTCACCTCTCCTCCTCTTTGCTCCTACCAGGACGCCAGCCATGCAACTAGGGCCTCTCCTCGCCCAGGACAACCTCAGCTTGGTTCCCCCTGCAAAGACCTGATTTCCAAACAAGGCCATAGTCTGAGGTTCCAGGAGAACACTGTTCAAGCCACTGCACTGCCTCCTCAGGTTCCTGATGTCGCCCCTGACGCTGCCCAGGGAGTGTCCGCAGAAGGCACAGGGGATGGAGTCCAGGGGAAACTCTGGAACAGTCAGCCCATCCTGCCTGCCGCCTCTGGGAAGAACAGGACTCAAGGTCAGGATGGGACCCTGGACTAGGAAAGGACCAGGATCAGGAAAGAATTCAGGATCAGAATGGGACTCAGGATCAGGACAGGATCCAGGATCAGGATAGAATTCAGGATTAGAACAGGTCTCAGGATCAGGACAGGATCAAGGATCAGGACAGGATCCAGGATTAGAACAGGTCTCAGGATCAGGACAGGATCCAGGATCAGGATAGAATTCAGCTCAGAACAGGATTCAGGATCAGGATAGGATTCAGGATCAGGATAGGATCCAGGATCAGGATAGGACCCAAGATCAGGATAGAATTCGGGATCAGAACAGGACTCAGGATTAGGACTGGATCCAGGACTAGAAACTGGACTCAGGATTAGGTTAGGACCTGATAAATGACTCAGGATCAAGATAGGATTGAGAATTAGGGAAGGACTCAGGGTCAGGATGGGACCCAGAATCAGGATAAGACTCAGAATCTGAGCAGTATACAGGGTGTCTGAGTGGCTCAGTTGGTTAGAGTTCAAGGCTTGGTTTTGGCTCGGGTATGATCTCAGGATCCTGAGATTGAGCCCCATGTTGGGCTTCCTGCTTAGCTCTGCTCCTCCTCTGCTCATGCTCTCTTTCTCTATTCAAATAAATAAATAAATCTTTTTTTTTTTAATGAAGAGTACTCAGTATCAGTACAGGACCCAGGATCAGTGTAGGACTCATTTTGGGGACAGGATTCAGAATCAGGACATAACTTAGGATCAGGTTAGGACTCAGGATCAGAGTAAGACCCAGGATCAGAACAGGACCTGGGATTAGGATAGAACTCAGGATCAGGTCAGAATTTGGGATTAGAAGAGGACTCAGGATCAGGATAGGACCCAGGACTAGGACAGGACTCAGGACTAGAATAAGACTCTGGGTTGTAATAGGACTCGGGATCAAGATAGGATTCAGGATTAGGACAGGACACAGGATCAGGACAGAACTCAGGATCAGAATATAATCCTATATCAGGATAGGGCCCAGGACTAGGAGGGGACTCAGGATCAGAAGAGGATTCAGGATCAGGATAGGACCTAGAACTAGGAAAGGACCATGGATCAGGAAAGAGTCAGGATTAGAAAAGCACTCAGGATCAGAATAGGATTCAGATAATGAGTTGGGGTCCCCCTTCTAGGACTTCTAGGATCCTGGGGTGTCTGCACTCAGTTGGGCAAACTCATTAGGAGAGGCTCCTAAAGTTTTCCACTGAATTATCAACACAGCAGGGGACCCTGCCCTTTGTGATGGAAAACTCCTCAATAAACAGCTTTTATTAAACAGCATGCATCCCTGAAATAGGTGTATTTCTGTAATATGCATATGGTGTGTACAGTCATATACTGTGTGTTAGCTAATACTTTCACATTTTTGAAGCTGAAACACAAATGTGTTTTAATATGCCTTTCTGAGATCCATGTTGGGGATCACACTTGTAGACCCATTCTTAAGTACTTGTGGTTCATATACTCCTCTTTAAAATTCAAATGAGGTTCTCCTTAGACAAGTCTATACATAAACATAAACATAAATATGCACATAAACATAGAACCGTGCATAAAATTCGCAAGCATTCGTATAGGACCTGATGTCCATCCGTGGTCTGTGACTCCGGTTAGGCACCCACTAGGTGAGGAGGCTCCAAGTGAGGGGAGGCATTTCCTCCAGATAGTTCCTGTGGGTTTCCCCTGAAGCTTGCAGGATTAGCTGCATGGGTTTTCTCACCTCTCCCCAAATCAGAGGAAAGCAAAGGTGACAGGGCAATATGGTGGCAGGCGGTGAAGTGGTAAGTGACTTGGGTAAGCAAGTAAAGATAATCTGAAGACGGGGACAGGGCTGCAGATGAGAATACCAACAGCACAGTGATTCCCTTGGAATGACCTGATGAATCAGAGGAGAGGTCCTAAAGGGAGTGTAGTCTCCTTCACCACCCCTGCGGCGGGAAGCCCGCTGCCATGTCACAGCCTACAGAGAGGCCCGTGAGGTGAAGAGTGGAGGCCAAGAGCCACGTGGGGCGCCATCTTGGAAGTGGGGCGCCATCTTGGAAGTGGCTCTCTAGCCCCACTCAAGCCTTCCGATGACAGAGCCCCAGCCGATGCCTTGCTAGAACCTCAGAAGAGGTCCTTAGCCAGCACCACCCCGGAAAATTAGGAGTTGAACAGAAAAGAATGAAAATGAGGCAAGCGTGCAAACGAAGATGCTAGAAAAAGCACAGAATGAAATCAAAAGAAAAAGAAAAAAGCAGAAAAAAGTGACAGTGGAGCGACAGGCAACTCTGTGTCTTTGAAAAAATTAATATGAAAAACAAGGCACAGAGAGGAAGCAAGATGCAGATAAACAAGATATAGGATGAACAGGGTTAAATAATCTACATGCAGCAGATGTCACTACAAGGAATTTGGGAGAACAAATCTGCTGATAATTTGAAATCTAGAAGAAATGGATACATTTCTGGAAAAAAAACCCGAAAGAGTAAAATTCACATGAAAAGACATTGAAAACTTGAACAGATCAATAACCATCAAAGACGGTGAAATTACCAGCAGAAATCTTAAGCCCTGGAAAGCCCCAGACCCAGATGACTTTACTGATGAGTTCCAACAGCCCCCCTTAGAATGTGGGGAATGAGATACAAGGGGAGGTGAACAAGTCCTCTCAGGAAGCTATTATAACTTTCATTTCAAAACCAGGCAAGCACTGTAAGACAAAGGAAAATTGAGCATCAGCTTGTGTGAAAATGCACAATTTCTAAATCAGATATTGGAACTATAAGGTAAGTCATTGAAAACAGCCAGTCACAGTCAAAGAGGGCTTCTTGTAAGAAGACTAAGGTGACTCGCCATCAGAAATCATACCTTTGTAAGTCATTACCACGTGGCTCAAAGGAGAAAAGAATTCACATGATCATCTCAGCGGGTGTAAAAAAAAAGGGTCAATGAAGTCAATGAATAACTTGGGATTTTTCTGCCTGGAAGTGGAGAGACAGGAGAAACTTCTTTAAGAACTCGATACAATCTGTCTGTCTGACCCCCACACCAAATGTGACATTTAGTGAAAGTCCAGACACATCATCTGACATATGCATAGAAGGCAGAGGTACGGCCCGCGGTACCGTGGGAACGGGGCTAGTCGATGACTGCCGCATGGCACGTCCCTCTCCAAGGACAAGCAGCCAGAGCAGAGGGAAAATGGGGACGAGAGCTGAGCGGGCTGCAGAACTGCTGCCGCTCACAGCTCATAGAACAAGAGTGTCCTTCACCAGGAGGTAGGAAATGAGAGGACATTTCCACAAGAGCAACAAGTATGCCCACCACCTGGGAGAGCTCTCTGCCCTCGGCGGCGTAAACCCTCCCTTGACAAGGGGAAGAAGGCTGTTATTCTCTCCAAATTGACTTAGGAAGCCGGTGAAATTCTAACGGTCCCAGAAGGTTATGGGAGAATTGTTGCTGATGCTTGAATTACGTGGGAGAATCAGGTTTCACGGATCGTGAGGAAGGGAGGGCCCACATCTCACCTCGGTGATAAATCAGGCCAGGGCAGAGTTGGGGCGGGCAAGGAGAGGGGGGACGGTGGGCACTCGGCCCACGGCGGAGAGCATCCCGAGTCAGGGATGGTGACTATAGGAGATGACGCACGTGGCATTTCCCTGGGTGTCAGGACACACTCCCGATGCTTGCTCCATGGTGCGCTGTCTCACCGGCCAGCGGACCTCAGAGGCTGGTCTGACCTGAGCCCCCGTCCAGGTAACTGGACCCGGGCCCCCTCACCCCTCACCGGAGCGGCGGTCCATGTAGGACAATGCTCACAGTGGCCGGTTCGTGGACAGGCCCGCGGGGAGCACTGATGGTGTCCAAAACAAAGAGAACAAACAGAACGAGGCATGTGCTTATGCTAGCAAAGTGCATATCAGAGAAAACATGGGCTGGATTTATGTAAAGAAATGTGGCTTGATTAAAAAAATGCAGTACTCAGCAAGAGGAAGGACTGACGTAGATTCTGCCGCTGACCTCCGTGTCAGTTTAAAAATAAAAACGTTAAAACAACCCTATATTTTTTTCAGGGGTGGACCCACCTGCGTGGATATATTTCAAGTGTGTGAGCAGGAAAGAAGGGATGTGGGAAAATCAAGAGGGGCGTCAGCCCCCCAGCTTGTCAGAGAGGCAGGATGGCCACGAACAGCAATGAAACAAACAAGGGACAATTTTCAAAGGAGCTGTGGTCCCAGCCCACCCTAATCCCCTTGCTTGCTTGGAAGATAGAAGAGGAATCAGAACAGGGAGGGAAGGTCCTGTAGTTCCTAATCTACACCCAAGGATTACATTTAAGGTCTCTGCTGCAGCTCATAGCATCGCCGCGTGTTAACCGTCAGTCTGTGGGATGCAGCACTCACGGCGGGCTCTCCCATGCTCACCCCCGCCGCCCTTCCTCCCCTGGAGTTGGTCCCAGGCCGATGGCCTCCAGTACCGTTGGATCAAGGCGCCCGGGGGATGATGGGCTCAGACATGTTTGGGGCCGCCTGCCTGTTCTCTTTTGCTCGGATGGTGTTTTGTAGGGAGACACACAACATCCCGAGGCAATGTTTCGCTTTATCAGGTGTTTGGAGATAGCGCTCCAATATGTTTGGGCTTGGGATGCTTTAGCAAGACATCTGGGACCAGCCAGATGTCGGACCCCGCCCCACCCCATGCCACGGAGTGCTGGGAATTTGCTGTTTTGGCAACGTTTTCGGGGGGTTAATCTTTGGAATTCTGTAACTTAATAATCATATGTCTTAGTCCGCAGCGTTCTGCCTTCATTTTTCCCAGGACATGTCACTCCTTTTTTTTTTAAAAGAAGATTTATTTATTTACCTTAGAGAAAGAGCGAGTGGGGCGGGGGGGTCGAAGAGAGAGAGAAGCCCAAGTAGACCCGAGGGGCTCGATCTCACGACCCCGAGATCGTGACCCGAGACGAAATCAAGAGTCTGATCAATCGACCGAGCCGCCCGGGCGCCCCAACACGTCACTCGTCCAGGCTGCAGAGGGCTTCCTGCATTGTTAGCCCAGTTCAGCTCCACTGACCAAGGTCTTCGCCACTTTTCAGGGGGCCCTCCGCTTCCGTCAGCCCCTCGGTCCGTGTTTCCACCGGCACTGGGAGCTTCCCACGCCTGCCCCCGGGCCGCTCGCAGCTCTAGCCGCCTCTGCGCTGCTGCGGCCCCCTGCTCCCCTTAGCCAGTCTGCGGTGCTCTCGGGGCCCAGTGAGAGCCTTCAGCCTCTGCTCTGCCTTCTTTTCTTGATTTCTAACTTATTTTAAATTCTTTAAGTTCAATGTGGCTAACATATAGCGTGTCACTAGTTTCAGGAGTAGGTTTGTGCAGCCCCCGTGCTCATCCCTCACGTGCCCTCCCAGATGCCCTTGGCCCCGTCACCCCAGGGCCCCCCGCCTCCCCGCCAGCAGCCCTCAGTGTGTTTCCTAGAGTTAAGGGTTTCTTATGGTTTGTTTCCCTCTCTGTTTTCTTCTTATTTTATTTTTCCTTCCCTTTCCCCGTGTTCATCTGTTTTGTTTCTTAAATTCCACACGAGTGACGTCACATAGTTGTTGTCTTTCCCGGGCTGACCCGTTTCATGGAGCTTAATGCCCTGTAGTCCCATCCACAACAGCACGTCTCCCGAGGCCGGGGAAACAAAATCAAAAATGAACTATTGGGACTTCATCAAGATAAGAAACTTCTGCACAGCAAAGGAAACAGTCAACAAAGCTGAAAGGCAGCCTACAGAACGGGAGAAGAGATTTGTAGATGTCTTATCAGATAAAGGGCCGGGATCCAAGACCCATAAAGAACTTGTTAGACTCAACCTCCATCCCCCCAACTCTAGTCAAGAAACGGGCAAAAGGCCTGAGAGGATGTTTCTGTAAGGCCGAAAGACGAAATGGCCCCCGGACTCATGAAAACATGCTCTGGGCATCAGGGAAGTAAGACTCAAAACCACGATGAGATAGCCCCTCACGCCTGTCAGACGGGCCAACATGACCAAGTCAGGCAACGACAGGGGTTGGCGAGGATGCGGGGAAAGGGGAGCCCCCTTCGCTGCCGGTGGGACTCGGCCTGGTGCGGCCGCTCTGCTCCCCGGTGACTTAGCGATCTCACTACTGGGTGCTTGCCCGAAGGACTGCTCTTCCTTTTAGAACTGATTCTGTAGTTTCCCGTGTCATCTGTGAGCCCTATTAAAATTATGTATATTTGATTTTGCTACATAACTCAGCCATCTGTAGGAAGTGCACTCTGTTTCCCAGACTGTGTTTCGATGGATCTGTCTTACTTACCCCCGTTCCTCTTCTTGCTTCTATGGCTTGTGTGCGAGGCTACCAGGGCATCCCTGTACCTTTTTCAGGGTTGGGCCGTCCTGTCTAGACCCTCTTGTTTTCTTTGGGCAGCGTCTGTGGCAGGGAACTCTGGTGGGGGTGCTGGGCGGATGGTCTGTGCCCCGGGGGGTGCCGGGCAGTGCTGGCAGCAGGGAGAGCTTTGTGAGAACGGCCTGCTCTGCTGTCACTCTGTGGTCCTGGGATGGCCCCACCTGGGGCTCACTGCACCTGGCGGGCCCTGCAGCCTGCGCCCGTGGACCTCCCCGGCTTCCGACCCAGCCCCCATCGGACGGCTGAGCTGGGAGCCATGTCCTCGCCGCACAGACAGCTGCTGTTAGCGGAAAAATTTCCTAGGGGTGCCTGGGGGGCGCAGTCGGCCAAGCCTCCGACTCCCAATTTCCTTTCAGGTCATGATCTCCGGGTCCTGGGATTGAGCTCCTTTCCCTTCTGCCTCTCCTTCTGTCCCGCTCTCCCGCTCTCACAGTTTCTCTAAATTAACTAACTAACTAATTAACTAACTATATCCTAACCTGGACTCCCACATAAACACCTGTGGCAAACAACTTTGTTTGAGGACGAGAAACTTTCTTCCTTAATATATAAATGACTTCTTAAAGGAACAGAGGATTCAAAGAAAATATAAGTTAGAGTAAAGTGAAAAAAAAAATCACTGTCACTAAGAAGAAATTAAGGAGTAAGTGCGATGCCCCTTTCTGACTTGAGATCCGTACAGATGAGAGGTGGGCACATGAGAGCACAGTGGGCGGTCCGTGTACCAGCCAGGGACCGTGGGCCCCCCGATATCCTGAAGCCAGTGCTCGCCTCTGTGTTAAAAAGGGGTAAAGCTACAAAGCCTTCCCTTCAAGGAAGCCTCTTTCATGACGTGGATAAAAGTTCGGCAAAAATATGAAAACCAGGGTTACTAGAGAGTCTAATTTAAAAGGAAATGTAGCTATCTAAGGGGAAAGGTAAAGCGGGGCAAGTTAACCAGCATGTCACCATTGTGTGGCGGGCTTATTGGTCACTTTGGCATCCTCCCTTGCACTCTGAGTTTCTTTTTTTTGCATAAGCACCTCGTGCGTTAGTTGGAAGTAATATAAAAGTGTGTTATTAGTCGTGTTGGAGAGACCGTGGCCGAGTCAGAGGAAGGTGTTTTTGTTGGGGAAGGAGATCTTTTAAAACCTGTTCTCAGCGTCTGTCACCTGGGAAAGCAGAGAAGACAGGTGATCCAGAGTTACACGGCCCACCCAGCGGTGGGGAGGTGGCCACTGAGAACCCGAAGTCCAGCAAACAAATGCGCTCAGGCCACGACGTGGTGTAAACAGCCCCGGCGAAGAGAGAAGGTGCTCAGAGACGCCCCGGCAGGTGTACAAAGGGCTCCCGGCCCCAGGAGGCTCCGCACCTGAGCACCTGCCCTCGGCACCTGCTCCTCTGACCTGCTCCACCCTCCGTCCCAGCACCACGGGCTGCTGCGGCTGCTCGGGGGGCTGCGGCTCTGGCCGCTGCGTCCCCTGCTGCTCTCAGTCCAGCTGCCGTGCCCCTGTGTGCTGTCAGCGCAAGATCTGAGGGTCTGGACATCAACCTCAAGTGGCCTGTGCTGACGGTGGGGCCCAGGGCCCAAGGGCACTGCCTGGGGCTCTTTGATTTCACGCTCTGCCGTCCTCATGTGCACACTCCAGCTTGGGCTACATATTCTCAGGATGGGCAGGACCCTGGGACCCCCTTCTCACTGATGGGGCCCTCGCTCTCTGCCCCTCACCCACCTGGAGCCCTAAACTGGCCCACAGAGGCCCACCAGGCAGCTCAGACTCCTGGGGCCCGGAGAGCTGCCCCTCCTCTCAGGCGCTGGAATGACCCTCTGGCTCCCTGTATGTCAAAACCTGATCCCAGTCTTCCAAATAAACAGCTGATAAGCACAAAGCTCCATCCCTCCCTTCCTCTCTGTAACTCCCCAAAGCATCCTTTCCCAGCCCCATCCCCGGGCCTGTTCCTTTTCTCCTCCCTTGATCTCCTTAGGGCTCTAAAGCTGACATTTATGGGTTTCTGCCCTCTGCCCTCCTGGCGTCAGGCTCCGAGGGTCACGTATGGAATAGAGCCTGCAGCCTGGAGTGTGAGGGGGGCTGGGACGGTGGGGTGGCAGCAGCGGGGATGGTGGCCGTTGTGTGGGGGGAGGGGTCCCAGAGGCTGAAGCTCTCTGTTGAAGAATGGAGTCGGTCATGTCTTTGCTGGAGAGGAGCCTGCGGGATCCCCTGGTGCTTGGGAGAAGCCGTAGAGAAGTTGCTAAAAAAGTCAGAGTTTTACCCTAGACGTAGCCAGGTGCCAGGTCCTTAGGAAAGGGGGGACCCCCACACATGGACACCGGCAGCACCGGGTGAGGAGGGAGCAGCAGGTGGGCTGAGGCTAGGGCTGGCAGCCCAGAGGCTCGGGGCAGGGGGACAGACCCTCCCTCCAGGCCTCAGAGAATCAGTCCCCAGGCAGGCTCCCGGCCTCCAGACTGCGCCGACGGTCTGTGATCTATGCCCCCCGCCACGGGGGGACACTTGGTTTCAGCGGCTCCAGGAAATGTGTGCGGCCTTAGGAGCCTCGAGGGGGTCCATATGGAAACTGTGGGCTTCTGCAGCTGATGGCGGGACCGGAGGCCATGCCCCCAGGACTTCCCGAGGTCCACAGCGCCGACCCAGGGGACGAACCCCTGCATTGGGACTGTGGCAGAGTGTCCAGCACCCCTAGGCTCAGCTCCCAGGCCCCAGAGCCACGGGGACACTGCACGGGGGGCCACAGCCAGCTTGCGGTGCCTGCGGGGGGGGGGCAGTGGGTGTGGCCTGTGCACGTGGCTCTGGGGCAAGAGCGGCTTGGGCCCTGAGGGGCTGCGGCACAGGGGACAACGGGGAAAGGGGCGCTGCCACCTCCTGTCTCCGGGTCCCAGTGGAGGGCACACGGTGGCAGCACCGGAGCCCGCCGGGACCTGTCTTTGCCCGACCCGGAGAGCAGTGAGATGGCACCACCCCCATTCCCGGCCCTTCTTCCCTGCCCAGCGGCAGTGTCCCCCATGGCTTCTCTGCATCCAGGGCTGGGTCCCAGGCATGGACAAACAGCTAATGCCAGCCCACAGCTGCCCCTGCCTCCGGAGCCTCCCTGGGCACACAGGACCTGCAGGCGGCTAGTGGGGTGCGCCCCAAACCGCCCTCCCCTTCACCCCAGGGGCTGTTCTGATGCCGAGGACCCTCTATGCACACCGCAGGCCTGGCCCCCAGCTCTCCGGCCAGCTTTCTGCTGGTTCACGGCAGCGTCTAACCTGCCCCTCGGTCTCCGGCACCACCACGGCCCCTCCGAGCCACATGAGTCGTCGCGATCTATTCTGCTTTCCCGCCCCGGACCCCACAAGGGAGGTGGCTAAGGCAGGCGCTTGGGACACGCGCGCGGTCCGGGGCAGCTCTGACCAGTCTACCAGGAAAAGTGTCTGAGTCCATTAGGGTTAGGCTGAGCTTCACAGAAAAACATGACAGTGGGGAATAGAGACCACTTCTCTAGGAAACAGCGGTGGCGAGAAGCCAGATGGGCGGGCTTGGAAACGGTCACAGAAACCCGGGCACGGCCAAGGAGAAGTCTCCGGGGGAACGCAGACAGGTGCCTGGTTGCTCTGAGAAATAGAGCTCGCAGAAGGGGAACATCGATGCAGGGGGCCCAGTCCCAAAAGTAAGAGAGGGAAGGGAGAGTCATCATCTCCGAGGGCATGCAGCATCCCCGGGCTTGGAGGGGAAGCGTTTTCTGGGGAATACAGTTGTTCATACTACATTTCCTGGGGCGAGGGCCCTGAGAATCCACTAGAAGATGAGCCTGGGCAGCAAGCAGGGCGTCTGCTGTTCCGGTCACTGTTCTAGGTCAACCACAGCGCCCCGCACGTAGTAGACACTTGATGAGTATTTGCGGGAAGAGTGCACACATCGCATGACCCTGGCTTGCTGTGGCCAGGGGATTTCAGAGCCCAACCTTGGCTCGGGGTGGGGGTGGCGGCTCAGGACCGGAGGACAGCTGGACGTGGAGGGGCCAGCAGGGGGCGCTGCTGACCGGGAGATGGCGGCGGTGGCGTGGCTCAGGGAGGTTCCCAGGCTGAGCTCCAGCCCTGGACCTTGGTGTCAACACTGGCATGGCGGTCTGAGAACCGACTCCCTTCCTCCCTCTCTCCTGCCTGCTCCCGACCCCTAATTCTAGTGCCCACACCCTCCAGCCCCTGGGGGTCCCGACAGGGTCCTCCAGCTTCCCCGAGAAGCCGGGACTCCTCTGAGTCTACACCATGGCCCCACAGACCCCGCCACCCCCACATCTCATCCCCTTCGCCCCCTCTTCCCCCAAAATGATGAGGGGAACGGGCTGGGAACATCGCTGAGGGCCCTCCTGCAAGGCTGCCCCCAAGCCCAGGCTGGGTTTTTGGGAGCAGCGGGACGCACCCCTTTACCTGACCCTCAGGACTCTCGGGAAATGTCTCTTCGAGAGTTTTGTCTGACTTCCTTTCCCACATCTGCTTCTCTTGCTCTGGTATTGGCCCACTCACGGTCCCGGGACCTTTGCAAGCGACGCAAAGGCTTGGCCTCACCCCCAGCAGCTGGGGAAGGGTCCTCCTTATGCCGCAGGACATCAGGTCCAGAAGGGACCCTGGGCTCCTCCTTGTCGATCCCCATTGCCCAACCAATTCCTGGAGTTTCTTCCCCTCCAGTGGTCGAGGCTGAAATGCAGATTGCCGGGCCACTGAGAGGTCGGGTACTGCCCGAGCCCCTGGGGGCTGCCGAATGCAGGTTAGAGCAGCTGTGGGGTGAGCCTCACCCTGCCCGCGGGGCCCAGGGAGGTGCCACTGTCTTGGACCTTGGGGTCACTCAGCGGTGACCTCCAGAGGGGAACCAAAGGGGCACCTGCACTTTGGAGCTGGTGAGACCCCAGCTACTCAGACCCCATCTGCCCCGCCTACCAAGATCCTCCCTGGTGGGCTCCTCCTGGTCCCCTTCACCTGCTCCGAGGGGCATCTGACCCCCTGAGGCTGGACCTGGGGGTGGGGAGGTGTCAGTAGCCCAGCACCCTCCCTAGGGGTGAGCACCGCTGGGATGGGAAGGCCAGACACCACCCCCACCCCGTCCCCCGTTTGTGGATGGGGCCCATCCGAGGTGCTCCCCCTCTAGATCCCCCAGACCCCCAGGCCAACAAGGGACCTGCCAGTGGGGGTGTAGGTGTCCCCAGGCATGAGATCCTCACCCACATCCTGCTCCTTTTCCTGGAGCTCTGGCCCCTGCTCCGTGTGACCCCATGCTAAGCCAGGTAGCAGGTCACCCCCCGAGCCTCCAAAACTCCAGGAAGGGCTGGGTGCATGGGAAAGAGACACACCCCACGGCATGCCACCCACGCTCAGGACGGGGAGGAGGGGTGGATGTGGCGAAGCCAAGGCCCGGCTGGGCAGAGGCGGCTGCTGCAGGGACCCCCCCGGGATGCCTGGCTGTCCAGGTCCCTCCGCTTGTGCCACCCGATGCCCGCGGGAGGGGACGGCCCGCATTGCCGCTGCGGAGCCCCCTGGAGGACTGGAGGCAGAGCGGTACACAGCCGCCTCTCTCCCCTCCCTGCCCCCCAGCCGGCGCTTCCGGGGCCCGAGGCTCCTGCCCACCCAGGGCTGCAAGTACCGTCCCCCTGAGCCACCGGGACTAAAGGGATGCACCCCTCACTAGTCTGCGTGGGGGGGCCTGAGGATGCGGGGGGGAGGCGTGTTCTACCAGCAGATTCTATGTGGCTCAGTCCACTCCGCTACCTGAGGTCCCCGACCATCCAGCCTGTACGAGGTGGGGAGGGGCTTTGTCCACACAACGTCCTGGAGAAAGGGAACACTTGGGATCCTGAGTCCCCGCTGGAGAGGCAGCCCCCACCTGGACAGACACCAGACAGGCCACTCTGAGCCCCTCAGGTAGCCGCTGCAGCCCTACGTGAAGGGGGGATAAGGGCGCCAGTCCGTGTGGGAGGCTGTCCTCGCTGACCTTGGGGGGCCCCACAGCTGGTCCCGGAGCCCCCGTCCTCCGTGCAGCTGGCTTGGGCACCAACCGATACCCCGCATTTCAGGAAGGAACCCCTTCCTCAGTGAGCTGAGTTGATAGAGTCTCCACTAACAGATGAAGCTGCAAAGGTAGGGCCAGAAAATGGCCCTGAGGGGACGAAGGACCCCCCAACAGTCATCACCAGCCCTCAAGCAAGCAGGTGAGGTGTGGAAGGGGACTGCTGAGCCCTGAGCCACTCTTCAGTCTGGGACCAAAGCGGGGACATGAGACCTTGAGCCCCTGTCGCAGGGCTTGAGTAGAGTGTGGCATTCAAGCACCAGGACGAGGACTTGCTGTGGCGGCCGCCCTGGGCGTGGCGAGTTCAGAGGCGCTCGTGGCTTCTGCCCCCGAGACGCCCCGAGCACTGCCCACGCCGGGTCACAACACGCTCCGGCCCCCAGGTAGCGGCGGGCGGCCTCATGGGGCAAAATCTCTCCCAGCCGGACGCCAGAGCATGACAAAAATGTTAGGATCTATGGCGAGGAATGAACAGTCTTATCTCATTGTTTAAATCTACGAAATCAAGCTAAATGTTGAAATACTAAGCATTTTGTCCTAAAATCATGAACAGGACCTGGATGTGTGTGATCACTGGGCCAGTTAAATGTTGGCTCAGACAACCCAGTCGGTTCAATGGGCTCAGAAAAGAAGTAACACTGTAAGTATTAGGAAAGAGGAAGTAGGGGCGCCTGGGGGGCTCAGTCTTAGGGCGACTGCCTTCAGCTCAGGTCATGGTCCCAGAGTCCCGGGATCGATCCCCGCATCGGGCTCCCTGCTCTGCAGGAAGCCTGCTTCTCCTTCTCTCACTCCCCCTGCTTGTGTTCCCTCTCTAGCTGTGTTTCTCTCTGTCAAAGAAATAAATAAATTTTTTAAAAAAGGAAAAGAGGAAATAAAACTGCTATTTTAATAACATACTTTTTAATGTATAAAGTTCAAATACATCTATCATAACTAAAATGTTAATATAGCAAGATAGATGGATACAGGATCCATAAAAAAATTAATCATGTTTCGATGACAAGGAAGAATCTCTTAAAAATAAAATTTAAAACAGATCAAATAAAATCTTAAATTTTAAAATATTAAAAAATAAAGTCCATAGGTGAAAAAAATAAAGAAAGAACTAATGAAAATTACAACATTTTTTTTTAGGGAATTTAAAGATCTAAGTAGATAAAGCCAGATACTCTATTTATGGACTTGGAAAGTCACATTTATAAAGATGTCAATTCTCCCAAAACTATATGTGGAATCCACATCATTTGTATCAAAATCCCAGAAAGTTAACTTTGCTTACATTGATAAGCTGATTCCAAAATTTATATGGAGACTCAAAAGACCAAGAAAAGCCGCAGCAGTCTTGAAGAACAAAGCTGGTTTACTTTATCGGATATCAAACCCAGCAGGAAGGGAGAGTATCTAGGACAATGTGGCCGTGAGGGAAGGTAGACCTCCAGATGACCCCTGGAGGAGCCCACAGTCCTGTCCAGGGGCACCTCTGGGATGTCAGAGCCACTAGCTACAGAAGTCTACTGAGCATTGGAAATGGGATCAGTGGGTCTGAGGAAATGAATTTTATGTTTAATTAATTGAGAATTAATTCAAGTGTAAATAGCCACACATGGGTATGGTATTGGATGGCATGCAGTGTCCGGTACTCGTCCTACATATTGTGTGTCAGCCTTATTTATAACCAAGGCGATGCTTCAGAGTAGGGTGCAAGAAACGCTTTGAGATAAAGAGACTACCCTGATTAAAAAGAAAGGTAGCTCGACCCTTACCTCACACCATGCACAAAAGTAATTCCAGATGCATTGCATTTCTAGGTGTGAAAGATTAAAAATAAGAAAACTTTTATAGGAAACCTAGAGGAATTTTGTGATGTTCCATGTTTTCTTAAAGGGTAAAATATAACAGTTTGTGACATTTAATTTTAAGAAATTTGTCATTTAAAAGAAATCTTTAAGGAAATGAAAAGCAAGCAGAAGAGTTGGAGAAGATACTGGAGAAGCATATATTTGATGAAGAACTAGTATCAGGGTCTTGTAAATAATGTAAATATAATAATCAAAACAGTGACTCTCATGAATCATTTTTAGAAGACACATGATCCAATAGAAATACCAGCAAATGATTTGAACAGACATTTCACAAAGAAAGTAGCAAATGGCTAAACACTGTAAAAACTGCTCAGATTCGTGAGTCATCAGTTAAGTACAGAATTGGTCCCGACGTGCTGCCACCACGCGGGGGTAAGGTGGCTCGGCTGGGCGCTCGTGCTTTGTTGAAAGAGGCAGAGCTTGGCCCAGTCATTTCTTTTTAAAGACTTTATTCATTTATTAGAGAGAGCGAGAAAGCACGAGTCAGGGCGAGGGGCAGAGAGAGAGTGAGGAGGCAGACTCCTTGCTGAGCAGGGAGCCCAACCAGGGGCTTGACCCCAGGACCCCGGGATTATGACCCGAACCCACTAAGTACTGTTTTTGCTGCATTCCAAAGACTTTGCTCTGCTGTATATCCATTTTCACTTGGGTTCAAAATGTTTTTGTTTTTGTTTTTTCATTCCCATTGAGACTTCCTCTTTGACATATGGGCTCCTTAGGGGTGTCTGGTTTGAGTTCCAGTGAGCTAGGGAGATCTTTGTGTTCCTGATTTCAAGGTTAATTCTGCTACCTCGTGGGAGGCGGTCTTCAGACCCCCACTCAGCCGCAGGAGGATGGGCCAAGGCCTGGAGGACGTCTTCCTGCACAGTAAGGAGCTCGGTCTTGGCTCCTCGGGTGGGAATATCCTCCCTGTTTCAGACTTGCTGTGGGCTCCGCGGTTCTGCACAAGCATGTGTCTCCTGGTGCCCGGCCAAACCTGCTCCTCGAGTCCCCTGCGGCATGAGGACATAGAAGAGGACAGAAGGGCGCCTAATCAGTAAGGGAAAGGAAAGGTGCCCCAGGCAACCAGAGACGGGGAGAGCTTGATGAGGGCAAGCACAAGCATTAGGAAGAAAGTGATGAAGCCAACAAAATTGGAAAGAGAAAGAGATCAGTGAAAGGAGAAGCTGGTCTGGGGGAGTCCAGCAGAGTTGAAGTCCTCTCCTTCTCCTCTCCTTCTCCTTC
>PITA01030754.1:0-16103 GCA_004023965.1 Spilogale gracilis | reverse complement strand
CTTCTTCTTCTTCTTCTTCTTCTTCTTCTTCTTCTTCGATTTATTTATTTATTTGAGAGAAAGAGAGAGAGAAGGGGGGGACAATGGGAGAGAGAGAAAGAGAGAATCATGAAACAGACTTTCCGCTGAGCATGGAGTCCTAGACAAGACTCCATCCCAAGACTCTGAGATCATGACTTGAGCCCAAATTGAGAGTTGGTCACTTACCCACCGAGGTACCCCAGTATTGCTTTTGATTTACCATTTTTCAAGGTAAAGGCAGTTGAAATGGCTTGTGTTTGGTCTCTCTCCACAATAACCCTCAATCGACAGATCAGGGAAGCAGTGTGGGGATTCTGCCTATTGCAATTTCCTTTTCTATAATGCAGTTACCCTTGTAAAAAGTCATAGGTCCCTTTGGGGGAAGATTGGGAGAAAGATAACCAGGATAGGGGCACCTGGGTGGCTCAGTTGGTTAAGTGACTGCCTTCGGCTCAGGTCATGATCCCATAGACCTGGGATCGAGTCCCACATTGGGCTCCCTGCTCAGCGGGAAGTCTGCTTCTCCCTCTCTCACTCCCCCTGCTTGTGTTCCCTCTCTGGCTGTGTTTCTCTCTGTCAAATAAATAAAATCTTTAAAAAAAGAATTACCACGATAAATTTTCAGTAGTGTAGTGGGGTCTTCTTTTGAGGGAGTCTGGCTTTACCTACATTGAAGGTGGTGGGTCTATAAACTGACTCATGCCTGGGAATTGATTGAAGGGTCATGACCCTGGTTTTGTGATTTGAGTTAGACTTTTATTCACTTGATCTAGAAGTTACCTGCTTATACAGATCAAATAAAGATTTAGTAGGCTTACTATCGATTTCACCTTTAGGAACAGCATGATTAACTAGCCAACATGATAGGTCTGTGTGAGTCACATTATTCTGATTGTTGTTTTAACTCTGCTTTCCTTTAAGGCAAGTACATCCACCTTGTCTTTGAATGTTGAGTGCTGCCATTTGGTCCTGCCCTCCTGAGATCGAATTACTTCCATTGCATTTAGATTTTCCAACTCAGTAGCTGTGTGTCCCTCAGTAATTTCAGACCTTCAGAGAAGGGCTTTCAGAAGAATGCTGGGAAATCCCTCACAAATTTATTGTTCAAAATATTGGTAAGGTATATCTCTTGAAACTCCTATTTGAATAAGTAGCTCTTAAATGACAAATCTATCATGACATTCCAATTTTCCTAAGCTTTTGAACCATTTCCTGAATATTAAACCAAGGGAGATCAGGTATTTAAAGGTCTTTCACAGTGGGCCATCTTTTGATGCATGGTTTTGCTTATTAGAGCCCCTTCCAATTCCCCAAGGTGCAACATTAAATGTAGAATTTTTGTTTAGTGAGCCCATATCAATAAATTCTGCCTGATTCAACATTATGTCTCTCTACCATTACTTCACTTCCTTTAATGGCCATTTTCAGATGTGTTCCCTGATTTCTGTTTGTTTAAATTAGAAAACTATTTTTTGGGCATGTACAACACTTTCTCATGTGTTATACTTTTCACCTCACCTTTAGGGGCCCACTGGGACTTGAGTTAAATTATCAGACTAGAAGTAAAAAAGGCTGGTGGCGGTGGGTTCTGAGGAGACTCTGCAAGACTTCCACAGCAGCTGTTATGGTTTCCTCAGGCAATGCAGGGTTACTCTTAGACAAGTGGAAAAGGATATCTCACTGTGTGGGGGGATGACCCTGTTACTGTGTTTGGAGAGGATACTGGAGATCCAGTTCCACTGGGAGTAGGGAGGACTTGCCCACTGGCAAAGAAGACACATCAGAATTTAGGGGCTTACTGTCCCCAGATTCATCTTTGCCTCCTTACACAACCCATCCCAACTTAACAGGATCCCATTCTTTCCCAATCAATGCCCTGTAGTAGACACCCTGTGAGGCTCAGTGTTAAACTTGCCTTGTAATTTACCCATTTGCAGGATGAGGTTCTATGTTTATCATTCAGCAATAATAGTCCTACGGCTTCTGAAGATAGAGGTCTCCTAGAAGTTTTTAATTCATTTATATAATACTTGGCCTGGAATTCAAATTCCTGAGCTCATCTTTTTCTTTCTTTAGGATGGATTTATTTGTTTATTTATTTATTTATTTATTTATTTATTTATTTATTTATTTATTTACTACAGAGAGAGCACATACCCACAAGTGGGAGGAAGGCCAGTAAGGAGGAAGAGACTCTCAAGCAGACTCTGCACTGAGTGTGAAGCCCAGTGCAGGGTTTGATCTTAGGGCCCTGAGAACATGACTTGAGTCAAAACCAAGAGTCAGATACTCAACTGACTGGGCTACTCACGTGCCTCTTGAACTCATTCTTCTCTTTCATCACTTTGGGGACATTAGGAGCAACCAACCAATATTGTTATATTCTTTCATTTTCCTGAAGTGTTCTAAAGTGTCATTTACTGAGTTTCTTATCTTCTTTCTTCTTATAAGTGGTTGATTAGGAGTATGCAATACAGATCTTTTGTGTGTCTTTACATGCAAAGGCCTTAGTCCAATATGCAGTGTCCTCAAGAAAGGTGAAATTTGGGCATGGAAACATACAAATGGGGAGAACACCCTCTAAAGGTAAAAGTAGAGATTGGAGTGATGCTTCTTTTTTTTTTTTTTAAAGATTTTATTTATTTATTTGACAGAGAGAAACACAGCGAGAGAGGGAACACAAGCAGAGGGACTGAGAGAGGGAGAAGCAGGCTTCCTGCTGCGCAGGAATCCCAATGTGGGACTTGATCCCAGGTGCCCAGGATCATGACCTGAGCTGAAAGCAGTTGCTTAACCAACTGAGCCACCCAGACACCCCTGGAGTGATGCTTCTACAAGCCAAGGAATAACAAAGATTGGTAGCAAAACATCAGAAGCTCAGCAGATTCTCCTTCAGAGCCCTTAGAAGGAACCAACTCTGATGACTCCTTGATCTTGTACAACTAACTTCAAAATTAGTGAGATAATAAATTTATGTAGTTTAAGCCACCCAGTTTGTGGTACTTTGTTATGGTAGCCCTAGCAAACAACTATAATGTAGGAGTGAAAAATACCATTCCCATTTCTAGCTTTTGTTTCCTGGACCTGTGTACTTTGGTTAAGGGAGAAACAACATCATGTGTTGGTTGTTGGTTTCATGAATTTGCTGAAGCTTCTGTAATATCACTTGACCCCTATTTTATATTTTCTTTCATTATGAGTCTTCAGTAGACCATTCCTCCATATTATCAGGTTAACTGCTATGATGGTTAGTTTAACCTGTCAAGTTGACTGGATCATGGGATACCCAGATGTCTGGTTAGATGTTATTTCTGGGTGTGGCTGTAAGAGTGTTTCTGAAAGATTTACATTTGTATCTAATGCTGAGTGGGGAATATCAGTCTCCTGTGTAGATAATATAACCTTAAGTTTGCACACCTTTGATAATGTTGTTCCTTCCTCCTAAAAGTTAATCTTTCACATCCTCTAAGGTCTAGCTTAGTTATTTTATTCCAGAAAGTCTTTCATGAATCACTGCTTTCTGCATTCCATGTGATCAGGCTAAGTGCCTCACTGTGTCTCCATAGAGCTTGGACAATCATCAACTAATAGGGGCTCAACAAATGCTTTCAGAGTTTAGCAGAATTGGAAATTATCCATGAAGTGAAAACTTAATGAAACTTAATGAAATATAAGTATTTGTCCCAATTATTATAGTTTGAAAGACAGACTTTATTTCATATATTTAAAGGGTTATGTATCCACTAGATGTTTCTAGAATATAGACATTATCACTCTTTCAAAAAACACTGCACAAGAAACCAGACACTAACTAAAACCTAAAGTTATTTCTGAAATATTATCATTGACACACCTCTAGGTAACTATATAGGTAACTATAAGTCATTAAATATACCTCAAGATTTAAAATTATGTTCATTTCATGTACTTCTAATAAGCTTTCTATATATGTTATAATAATTCAGATTTTTGAAGAGTGTGGTAGACTGTTTTCAAACATGGCATCAGAGGATGGAGCTAAGTGCCCAGAAGGTGGAGCCAAAAGCTGAAAAATACAATGAACAAAGGAATCACTCCCAGAAAAACAGAAATAGCACAACCCTACTCCCTGGAGAAGGGGCTCAGTGATATGCTCCCAGATGGGCTTCAGAATAAAGAAAGACCCGTGACTATCTGCTGCTTATAGTCTCCTCTTCTATACATTGAGTGTTGAGGACTTGAGGGGCTGATGACAAGTCTTTTTTTGTTCACAGATGTCTGGATCAAGAGTTGCCACCCTATTCAGTTGCTACTATACTCAGACTTGATTAAAATTGCAAGGATCTGGAGATTGAGCCTGATATCAAAACTAAGATAAGACTTTGGGGAAAGGCTTAAGAGTATTTTTCATGAAAGAAGAATGTGAATAAATTACTGTAGGTGGAGAGTGAACTCTGGAAAATTCCTTTCAAGATGGCCACATCTTGAAATTACCCCATTCTTCTAGGCAAATCCTTTGTCATGTGACTTTTCCATGTCTTCCTTCAAGAGGTGAAGTCTGTTTCCCCATATCTTTAAATATGGGATGGCCGGGTGACTTATATTGATCAACAAAATGTGGTAGAGTGATATGGTATGGGCAACTTCTCAAGCTAATCCTTCAGGGGTCCTATAGCTTCCACTTTCACCCTCTTGGACTCCTGAGCCCACAGTGCTGTGGAAAAAACCCAGTCTACCCTACTGGTGAATGATACCCAACTGACAGCACCAACTACTGACCAGTTCAGGGGGGCCATTTTGTAACTTTCACCCCAGTCAAGTCATCAGATGAAAATGAATGTTTCCAGCGGCAGAAGAATGACCCAGTTCACCAACCCCTAAAATTGTAAGAAATAATCAGTCTTTGCTGTTGTTAATCCCTATGTTTTGAGCTGTTTCTTTTTACACAATATCAGAAAATTGAAAAAAATGCACTTACCTAAATTTTTAAAATAAAAAATTAATTTGTCATATTTCTAGGTAATTTTATACAATCAAGTGTTATTGGTGACAATTTTATGTCAGTATTTGATAACTGAATAAAGTAAGAACTCAATAAATATTTATTGAATGACTAAATCAATGTAGGCAGCTTCAGTCCTCAAACCAAGAATCAACTTATATGTTTTTTAGTAAAGATTTTACATATGTTATTAAAGTTAAATTATTGTTCATCTATATTAATTACTAAGCATCATAGTGTATCAGTCTATTATTTGTGCATTTTCCTTCATTTTTTTTAACTTTTTTTGGAAGCTGAAAGATAACGGTGATCATGGAAAAGAAGAAAAGACTGTTAAAGATCACAGTTGTCATTTTGTTTACATAATGTCTTAAAAGATGATAAAATACCTTTCAGAGATTTTTTTTTGAGTCTCAAATGTGTTCTCGTTTAAATGAGAGGATTAGAAATAAATGCTGTGGTGCTCATTTGTTGAAGTTTAATTTTGCATTGGATTCAGACTATCAATTTTCAACTCCTCTTCATTCTGGTTATACAAGTAGATAACCAAGCTTCTCCTAAATTCAGTATCCTCATCTGTAAGGTGAGGACAATGATAAATGTTGCAATAGATCATTGCATTTTTTAGACATCGAAGTGTTCAAAAATGCTATTATTAATTCTCATTTTGGAAACTTCTTTGCTTTAAATTACAATTATTAGCATTATATGTAAGGTACCTTGCTTTAATAGGAAAATCTAGGCTACATGACATAAGATATAGATTAGCCCACATGAATACCCAACCCAATCCCTTCTGTATAACCTTCCTCAACTTCTGAGACTGGGAACCTGGAAAATTCACTTCCTTGAGAATTTTTCAGCTAAGTATGGCCACATAATTCACTTCTGTACAATGAGTGAGGCGCAAGCATAAGTGTGGAAGTATCATCTTCTCTCCCATCTGTAAGATATATGTGAGGATGGAAATGGAATAGTTGCCATGTAACCATGAGGGAAAGTGAAAAAAATCAAATCCGTGACTCATGCTAAAAACCTCTTACCACTAGATTTATTGCTATATGAGAAAAAGAATGTCCCTAATTTCTTTAAGGTCACACGGTAATGGAATTCTCCCTCACAAGTGAATGCAAGGCCCAACCGAGACATTCTTTGGTGTGGAATGGATACAATTTTATTTTATTCCTTACTGTGTGTGACATGAACAAAAACTACATGTGGGAGCAATGGCTGGTGAGGGAGGGGTCAGCCTTGATATGACCCAAGAACTAACACGTTAAACACCCAAGAGTCTTTCTGGCATGTAATGGGCTCTTAGCGGCAAAAATCAGAGATAAGAATTATTTCCCTTATTCTATGGCTGTGAGTTGTTTGTTAAGAAATCATGGAATTACTTACCTATGACCATTTTGTCTTCAAGAGAACATGTTGGGCAATTCACAGGAGTTTGAACAGAAAATAAAACTTTTTGAACATATTAGCACTAGGAAAATGTCAACATTCTCTTCTTTAGGCTGTATGCTTATAGGCAGTTTGCAGAGAAGCCAACCAAATAACTTTTAAAAGCTAATTACAACTTGTAACTAAGAGAAGGCTTGATATTGAAAGTATTTTTAAGTCAGTTTAAAATATACTGTGTCTACTGACAGATATGGTTCATATTCAGTGGTCTTATTTTAAAATAAATAAATATAGCAAGAACTATTCTGCTAAGCATGTACATTTCATCACATTCTGGATACTGAGCTGTTTGCCATCAAAAAATAACCCAAGTCTAAGAAAGTGTTTTACTAAAAACTGACTTACAAGACTTTTTTCCCCCTTTTACCTCTATATGAAAAATTCCAAATAACATTGGACAATGCTGTCCCTTGGAATGTATGATCTCACGGTAGTTTACAAAAATAAAGTTCTGACACATTGTATTTTAAAAGTAGGAGTGGGTGAGACATGAAAGAAAATAAAAAACTTGAGTCTCTTTTGGATTAGAATTTGTTCACTTCTATATAAATAATTAAAAATAGTCTCTTCCTTTTTTGAATTCAGTTGTGGTCAATTAGGTAATCTGGAAAACTTCTGCTCAAAAATACAAAACATAAAGGATAAAATATATATTTTAAAATTTTACAAACATAGAACAAGTTGTAAGGATTTACCAGGATACCTTGACAGTGAGAAAACAGGGAAGCAGGCTAGTAAAGCAGCAACTTCTACCCTGAGAAAATATGACCATCCTGACCAACTTAAAATTTTATTTTGATGGATTTGTGCAGAGAGAGAGAGAGAGATGAAAGGCTAAAGAGGAACAGAAGGTTCCCACAAGCTGGAGCTGAGAGGTCTACTCTCTCAAAATAAAGGTGAATGAGACATGAGGCATTGACTTCGGAACCTACATGCCTGACTGTCCAAGGAACCTCAGCATGTTGCTTTGAGGAATCTCCTGACCGGTATCCTTCTTGGAGGAAACTGCTAAATCTGGAATCTCAAATTATTCATTTATTTCCCCCAAATACATCTGCCAGCAAGGATAAGATACCATGTAATGGAACAATCTGTCAAAAAATAATAAAATAATCATAATAAATAGATAGATAAAGCCAGATGTGCAAACACATCAGACATCTGAATATATAATAGACCACGAAGCCTATGCTTACTGTGTTTAAAGAAATAAAAGTGAAAAAGCTGAAAGTATTAGTAGAAAGCACAAAGTTATAAAACAAAAGAGATAGATAAACCATGGATTTAAAAACAGCTGAAATCAATGAATAATAAAGGGGGTGGAAGACTAAAAACACTATTGGCCTTATGAGCACTTGGACACAGGTGTAGGTGGAATTTATGGCAGTGCTTCTTTCTGAAACAATGAAATAAAAGCTTACTAATCACAGTGAAACATAATTTTATATGATATATCATCCATCATCCATGGCAGACACTTGTAGACCCTTTCATTTCCCTTTTGTTTTTCATTTCATCTTTAAAGTTACCCCATCAGTGGGATCAGGAAGATTTGTTCACTTTCAGATGAGAGGACCAAGAAAGCATGCATAAGTGTCTTTCAAAAATTGTCATTACCTTTTTACTTAATTTCACTTTTAGGAATTCAAAGTTGCTTTGAAAATTAATTTATTGTGTAGCTCGCTAGACTGGGTGAAATTTGAGATTGCTCTTAATTATATATTTTCTCCATATATAGACAGAAATTTTGTTTACAGTTGTAAGTAAATACTAAAATTGGTGGAGAGATGTGATTCTCAGCCAAGTGGACAGCACATTGCGGGGTGATATTTGTATGTCTTAGGAAATAGATACATGTGTATCTGAGTCATTTGTTAAGTGTGGGTGAAAGTGTTGTAAAGTGAAATGCATGGTGGGTCATAGGCATTACCTGGTTTTCCAAGTGGAAAATTCCAGTTTGGGATTTATGAAGACATAGACTTCAGAAACCAAAGGATAAAGATCTATTTCCATCAGCATGTAAGGACACCATTATCCCACATCCTAAGTGACAAAGATGGAGACACCAAGAAAATGAATTAGTTTTTGTAAATCAAAATTGTGTCTGAGCAAAAGAATAGACCTCTTTGGAGGTACAACAAAACTTTATCTAAAGAAAAGAAGATAAAGCCTAGTCAGCTCATACAGGGAGGTGGGGAATGACAAAAAAGGAATCAGTCAGATGTCTGGGGAAAAAAGTGACTCAAAAAGAATATGTGACAATAGGTTTTAAGGAAGAGAGGAAATCAGGAGTGGACAGAGAAGGGCTTGCCAGCATCCACCTGCCTGGAGTGTGACATTGAAGCGAATATCCTAAGGAAGTGAAACTCTATAGGGCCATATTTCTCCAGTTTTTATGCTCTGTTCAGTTCTATTAAATAATTTCATTTCATTCAATTAAGTACATTTAATAGGACACAATTCTAGATGCTTAGTTGTATACAGTCTTTTGACTAACACTACTGAAACGAGTCTGCTTACCGATAGCAAAGCTGTCAAGTCAGTCTCACTCCCCAGGCATTTCTCAGTTTTCACTGCTGATTTCACAAACGGAAAGATTCTCAAGAGCCTTCTCTGTGACTCTGTTAGCACCTTTAGCCTTTCCAGTAATTTGAACCAAACAAATTTCAAGGGATTGGGACAGCTATGGTGTGATGATGGGAACTTTGAAAAAAACAGTACAAATGACAAAATCACAAAGTTACAGATGGAGAGCAGGTCAGTGGTTCACAGAGGTGGAAGGTGGGATGGAGGAGGTGGACTTAGCCATGGAGGAGCACAGGGGATCTGTGCTTTCTGTAGGTTTCTGTCTCTTGCCTGTGGTGCTAGACATAGGAACTTACACGTGTGCAGAGAACGGAAGACATGTGCAAATCAGTGCCTGCAAAGGTGGTGAGATCCGGGATGCCCAGGTGGCTCAGTCAGTTAAGTGTTTGCCTTCAGCTCAGGTCTTGATTCCAGGGTCCTGGGATCGAGTCCCCCATCAGGCTTCTTGCTCAGCAGGGTGTCTGCTTTTCTATCTCCTGCAGTTCGCCCTGCTTGTGCTCTCCTTCTCTCTGACAAATAAATAAATAAAATATTAAGGAAAGAAAAGAAAGAAAGAAAGAAAGAAAGAAAGAAAGAAAGAAAGGAAGGAAGGAAGGAAGGAAGGAAGGAAGGAAGGAAGGAAGAAAGAAAGAAAGAAAGAAAGAAAGAAAGAAAGAAAGAAAGAAAGAAAGAAAGAAAGAAAGAAAGAACAGGCAGGCAGGCTGGGCAGAGCTTTGAGAAAAGAGTAAGCATGGAAACTTGTTTTGATGTCTGGCTCAGAAAGAAGTGTCCTCAAATGCTGCATCTGTATGACATTTTATCTACATTCCCAGCTCTGACAAAGTTTACACCAAAATGAGAAGCTCTTCTTTTCTTGATGAGGGGACCCCTTGTTCCAATATAGAAGTTAAGGCATATCTATATCTGGCCCTGCTCATCTCTTCCCCCATCCACCAACAAAGAGCAGAGTGTTTAATGTTAGTCAAGGAGACAGTGATTCACATCTTTCTACATCATTTAGCACACATTTCTTAGGTAAGGGAATTAAAGAATAAACCCTTGTCCATTTGAAATGCTAGAAGCATTAAACACACAATCTTTTTCTTCTAAATGTTTTTTTCATGAAAATAATGATTATCATTTTTGCCTCTGATTATTTTTTAGAACGAGTCATCAGTTGATAGATGTGAACCTTCATTCTTTACTAAGAGAAGAGATATTTCTGCATCACGAGATAACTTGAATAGATTAAATTGCTTTGGGGAAAAATAGCTGCAATGAAACTTTAATAGGTTGCTTAATATGGAGTTTTTAAAAATGTCCACTCTTATTGTTTATTGAGAGAGATTTCTGTAGATTTTTGCCCCTAGGCAAATTTTTCAAGCACTGCAGAATCATTGCTCCATTCAGAGCTGGTTTCAATAGTTCCCTTAGGATTGAAGTATAATAAACACATTCGTGTACTCTTTTTTTCTTTCTTTACATGTATCCTTGAAAGGTTTTAGCCATTTTTTTCCCCTAAGAAAATATCAACTTAAGAAGATTGTAGTTAGAGGCATTTTAATAGTCCTGCCTTTTTTTTCTTCTATAAAAGAAAGGGATGATGTCACTAGTACTTTACTTAACAAAATATTTAACTTTTCCTGCAGTAAAGGAGGAAAACTAAAAGGATGGTAGTCATTTAAAGCCAGGAAGGCGAGATTCCTGTTAGCCCATGGCAATGCCACGGAGCTTCCTCCCACATGGCAGGGTGAGAACTCTCTCTTCACACGGAGCAGACCTCCCTCCACGTGGTGTCCAGGCCTCACAGACAAGCGGGCACTACGGGCAGCGTGTGATGTGAAGTGGAGGGGCGCCCATCTCTCCGCTCCCTCAGAGTGAGCATCGAGAGGGTGGGTGTTGGGCTGAGAAGTCATTTCAGCTCCCCTTCAGGGCGGGCACCTCAGCTACCCGAGGCCAATGAGTAACCATGAAAATGAACAGCAACAGCGCTGATGGCTGTCTAACTCCGGTCTGGGCCAGTCTTTATAATAAACATGTGATATGCATGGGTTCTTCCACTCTTCACTATGAGAGCATGTAATCTCTCTCTCCCTTTCTTCTCCAAGCCTCAAAAGGACTGGGTAAGTTGTCTCTAGGCACACAGCTTGTCATTCGCCCAGTGGTGTAATCAGCATGTTCTATGATGCCTTTAGGAAAGTATGACAATATTCAGGAGGAAAAGTCTTGAGTTGATTCTGACTCCTGTGACATCTGAAACTAGCCTCACTGAGCTGGAAACCTTCCCTCAGTATGTAAGTTCTCTCACTGACATTGATCATCATCCAAAATATATCAGGTTTGTCAAGAGGGCAAGAAAGATTTGCTCCCTCGAAAATTGTTTTGTATATATTATATATATATATATATATATATATTATGCAATGGCCAGTCAAGTTGGGCCACAAGAGAAGACACAGGAGCAGAGCAGGAAAGAAGCAAAGTTTGTGATACTCACAGGTCTCAGAATCAAGAAACCCTGCATGACAGCTTGCAGGGTCACGTAAGAAAGTTATCAGGGTGGTCCAGAGACAGAAGAGAGGTTTAGGAGGAGTGCCTAGGCTATAATATTTGTCGCAGTTTCCAGGGAAAGGCAAAGCAGGCAGGGGAAAGGGTTGAGAACTGACTATTCTGAATAATTTCATCAAGGTTTGAGCTGTAGGGATATTTCCAGCTGCTGGTACCTTGGTCCTGGGACGATGCAGATGGTAGACGAGCACCTCATGGGTATGTGGGAAGATAGAGGAGGTGTGGTTGTGGACTGGTCAGTTTTCAGATGGAAGACCTGCTCCAGCTAAGTCCTCTGTTATCTTAAAGAATTGGCTAGCCAATGCTTCCTAGCCAGAAAGGTGTTTTTTTTTTAATAAAATGTCAAAATATCATAAGATACAGAAATAAAACTATATATACTTGTATTGTAGACATAATAAATATTTATGTATACTTATTATATATATAATATATATACATGTAAAATACAAAATAAACAGCCCATAGTAAGGGCACCTGAAGGCCACATTGCTCCATTATGCAGCCCTTATCTTGGATCTTTCAAATGCAAACATTTAGAAACTCACTATCTTGCCTTCTTTATCCCAGAGCAGCTTGTGTTGAGTTTGACTGTGAAGTCTCATAAAAACTTCTAAATATTCAGCGTCCTGGAACCCATTCCCGATGATTCTGATTTTAACATGCATGCATAAAGACCTGGAAACCTGAAGTGTTAGCAACGGTGCAGACCCCGTGCCCTGAGGACAAGCTTCTCTGCCACTGGCCAGAAAAATGAACACACACATTCACACTCAGACACACACTGACACTTGTATCTGCAAACTTCCAGTCCCACCACCTTTTGGGAAATGTTCCCAAGCTTCTCTCCACCCTGGATCAAACCACTGCAATTTGTCACAGCCAAGGCCTTTAAAAAACAAACAAACAAACAAACAAACAAACAAACAACATTCTGGATGGGGTCCATACTCCTAGTGCCTGGAAACTTCTACTTATGGCTTGACAATATGAAATGTATAACTCTCCTCAAATATGGTGTTTAAAACTCAGAACACAAAACCTGGCAAACTTGCTGGGATAGGGAGGGAGATTGCTTCATATTGCGTCCAGGTTCCTACATCAAGAAGACCAGAGTGCGTCAGAAGGAGAAAGACATTTAAGCAGTGTCACACTGAGTCCTTAGGGGAATGGGCTGTCATCCACAGGCCCCTGAGGTGTCTTGACATGGGGCAAGATTTGTTTCAACCCACAAGTGGAAGACATATCACTGACATGGTGGGGACTTTCAGGGATATCTCCAGAAAATTGTCCTTCGAATTCCAAATCTCACTTACATTGGTAAGATGGAAAAGGAGGGCAAATTTGAAAGCCCTATATTTACATAGGCTATGAAATTACCAATAATAGGGTTGAATAGTGGTCCCCAAAAAGATATGTCCACGTCCTAATTCACAGAACCTCTGACTATTTCTTTCTGTGGCCAAATATGGGACTCATTGAGAATTTCAAGAAGAGGAGCTTATCTTTGACTTTCCAAGTGGGCTCTAATCCCAATGAGAAGTGGTCCTCATGAGACTGAGGCAGAGGGAGATCTGAAAAATAGAGGACAAGTGACGTGAAAAAGGAGGCCGAGGTAAGAATGACACAGCCACAAGCTCAGACACTTGCAAAAGTCAACGAACAGAACTTCCCCAGGGGCCTCTGGAGGGCTGGAGGCCCTGCTGACAACCTAACTTTAGCCAAATGAGACCCATTTCAGATGTTTCAGAACTGGAAGATAATAAATTTGTGTTAAGCCATCTGTGTTATAGCAGCAATGGGAAACTAAGACACCAACCAACAGGGAAGTTACAGATTTGGAACGATGGTCTAAGAAGACAAGAAGAGCTTTAACTGCTAACCCAGCCATAAACTATCTGTGGGACCAGTCTCAGTTTCCTTGACTGTAGAACGGGGTTAATAAGATTTTCTTTACAGTGTTGTTGTGAAGATCACATAGGAGAACTGGAAAGGGTCAAATAGTAGACTTATAATAAATAAAAGCTGCCAGTATGAGCCCTACTACCAAACATTGCAGGACAGAGAGCCACGTTTTCTAAACTCAGAGGTGTTTTATTTCAAAGAACATTGCAAGAAGCAGCTATGTAATGGCACTCTGTTCCCATAGCTATGCCTAGCAGAATGCCCTGGATTGCACAGTGGTAAAAAGCTTATGACTTCTCAAGTGGTCTGCTTCAGAGTCCGCCTGGGCTCTTCAAATAGCAAAAAGCCTGTTGTTTGGCACAACAGAGAGGTAGAAGATTTTCATGGCTGTGTGAATGAACGAAGCAGCAGGCAGAAGCAGGCTAAAATTGAGCTAAATGGAAATATTAAAAATTAATGATTATGGGCGCCTGGGTTGCTCAGTTGGTTAAGTGACTGCCTTTGGCTCAGGTCATGATCCCGGAGACCCGGGATCGAGTCCCACATCGGGCTCCCTGCTCGGCGGGAAGCCTGCTTCTCCCTCTCACTCCCCCTGCTTGTGTTCCCTCTCTGGCTGTATTTCTCTCTGTCAAATAAATAAAACCTTTTAAAAAAATAACAATTAAAAAAAAACCCTACCACATGTTACGGTATGACTTGCTTCCTTAAATGTTGATGGTTGTTACTGACAATCAGTGTCTGGGGCTAGGGTGGGAGGGGGTGCGTTATATAAAACTTATTAAACAAAATGAATGCATTCTTGCCTTTAAAGAAAAAACATCAATTGTATCTGTTGTTCTCAAAGAGTGAACAATATTCCAACTATTCCAAGTGAGTCATTGTTAAGTTCCACAAACATGTCAGGTATTGGATCATTTTGAAGAGCTAATATCAAGAAAGCGTTCTCATCCTCCTGGGGCAGCTTCCTAAATTCTAGGCACTAGGATATCAGGCCTGAGAAATAAGACTAGTCAGTGACCCACTTCCTTCTTTGTTGCCTTTCCTGGAAGCTTGGACCACTGATCTCAAGGGGAGCCCTATCCAGACACTGGCACCAGCAACCACCTCAGGGAGTGGGGGCATAAGTATCCCTAGGACAAGGTCTCCTCAGGCAGCTTAGTGTTAGCTTTGTCATCTGTCCCACTCTGGCTTTGCTTTGTTTTGGTTTGGTTTGTTGTAATTCCATTGTCTTGATTCTTGCTTTGTTTCCCAATGACTGCATTCCCATCTAGTATTCCAACTCTAGTGGCTAAGTTATGTTTTTTTTTCCTTCTGGGTTAGGTTCTATGCTCAATGAGCTAGTTTCTCTGGGATGTAGTCCCAAATCTAATTTCCTAGGGCCAAATTTTAACAACCTCCTGGCCAACACCTTTGATGCTGACTGTCTACTTGCTTGCTTTGGTGCCTAAGTGTTCCCCAATTAGCTTCTCTCTCCTGGTGCACTGGAGACTTTTCCATCCCAGTTTTGTTGCACATGCTATGGAACATGCTAAAATGCAAACTATTGTAATTTTATTAGGATAATAAATATCATTTTCAGATGCAAAAACCTCTTGAGAGGTAAGGAGAGATAGCAGTATTTATCAGCTGATGGGGAGCATAAAGTTGCTCCTAATTCATAGTTTATTTAATAATGGGAGTTTGGCTATGAGATATTTTGGGGGTAAAGAGAACTTCCCCAAAAGTTAAGTGTGAATGCTACAATTGTTGTGGAAGAATCTGGAAAAGAAGCATTCAGACCATAACCTCTGAGAAGTAGAGAGGCAATGAGGGAGTTGGGGTAACAGTGTGGGGAGGGGGTGGATGGGTACAGTTCAAGTAGTACAGAGTGGGGAGACTGACAAAAGCCAAACTTTTCTGCCTGCAAACATATTTTGGGCTTTCCTTTTTCACTCCCCTCTTTCTTAGGAGACCAGATTATATTTGCAAACCATTTCCATTGGACGATCAGGAATATCTGTGAAGAGAAACTCCCTAACAACATTCCCCAGAATAGTAGAGTTGAAAAAGATCTCAAGGGCAGGATGGCCATTGATCCACAGTTGCCACAAACAGTCACATTTATATCTGTTGTCCTGGTGTAATTATTAATTTTGGCCCCCGTTGATTTTCTAAAGTGGCTAGGGATGATAAACTAAGCTAATGGCATATTGTACATTTAAAATTTTGTCACAGGGACTTCTGGGTGGCTCAGTTGGGTAAACATCTGCCTTCTGCTCAGGTTATGATCCCAGGTTCTGGGATTGAGCCCCGAGTCGGGCTCCTTACTCTGTGGGAGCCAGCTTCTCCCTCTGCCTGACATTACCCTTCCTTGTACTCTCTCTCTCTCTCTCTCTCTAGTAAATAAAATCTTTAAAAAAAAATCATTTACCCCAAAGATACGGATGTAGTGAAAAGAAGGGCCATATGCACCCCAATGTTCATCACAGCAATGGCCACAATCGCCAAACTGTGGAAAGAGCCAAGGTGCCCATCAACAGATGAATGGATAAAGAAGATGTGGTACATATATACAATGGAATACTATGCCTCCGTCAGAAAGGATGAATACCCAACTTTTGTA
>PITA01030753.1:0-16116 GCA_004023965.1 Spilogale gracilis | reverse complement strand
CACACTGGGGAGGGGCCCGAACTCTCGGCTGCTCTGAGCCCCAGACTGGACGCCGCCATCTTCATTCCCGGCTCCAAAGCTGGACGGAAAGCCTCAGGGAACAAAAGCTCCAGAGCGGAACCCAGCAGATCGCTTAGCCCCGCCCCCGGGAGGGCGGGCACTTCCGCGGGGCAGAGACGTCTGAGAGTCCCGGCAAGAGGCCCCGCCCCCAGAAGACCGTGAGAACAGCCAGCCACAACCAAGTTCACCGGTCAATGAGAACTAGGGAACTTCTGAGCTTATGGCAATGCATCCTATAGAATTCATGGCTTTTCCAAAATTTTTCAGTCTTCTAATGTTAAATTTTTTTATTTTTTCTTATTCTGTTTTTAAAATTTTTCTCTTTCCTATTTTAATGTTTCCTAAACTATTTTCCTAAGACCTTTAAAATAAAAACTTTTTAAATTTTCATTGTTTTAGTCATATTCTATCCCTTCATTATATTCAAGCTTATTTTGGGTATACATATAGGTTTTTCTATCTTTAAATTTTGGGATACAGTTTCTTCTAACAGATAAAAATATACCCTAAATCTAGCACACGGCTTTGTTCTAATCTCTAGCCTCATCGCATCCTTTCCTCTTTTTTCTTTTTTCAACCAACTTCTTATCCTATCGATTCCTTTTTTAGAATCTTTTCTTTAGATTTTATTTATTTATTTGACAGAGATAAATACAGCTAGAGAGAGAACACAAGCAGGGCGAGTGAGAGAGGGAGAAGCAGGGAGCCCGATGTGGAGCTCAATCCCAGATCTCCCAGATCATAACCTGAGCTGAAGGCAGTCGCTTAACCAACTGAGCCACCCAGGCGCCCCTAGAATATTTTTAAATTTCCATCTTTACAGTCATATTCCATCCTTTCATTGTGTATACCCTTATTATTGCTCATGTATAAGTTTTTCTTTCTTTAAAATTTTGGTGGAGGCAGTTTCTTCTAACAGACCAAAATACACCCCAAATCAAGTGTGTGGCTCTGTTCTACTCACCAGCCTAATCATATATATAGAGAGAGAGACAGATAGGTATAGATAAATATACATATAGATATGGATTTTTGTTTTCCTTTCTTCTCCCCCCAGTTTCAGGTCTCTTCTGATCTAGTCAGTCTATACTTTTCTGGGGTCGTCACTACTCTTCTAGTATTTTGTTCTCTCATTCATCTATTCATATATGGATAAAATAACAAGGCAGAAAAACTCACCTCAGAAAAAAAGAAGAGGTTATACCAACAGCTAGGGAACATAATAATAGGGGCATTAATAATATGTCAGAACTAGAGCTCAGAATGAAGATTATCAAGATGCTAGCTGGGCTCAAAAAAAGCACGGAAGATGTTAGAGAATCCCTTTCCAGAGAAATAAAATCCCTTTCTGGAGAAATAAAAGAACTAAAATCTAACCAAGTTGAAATCAAAAAAGCTATTAATGGGGTGCAGTAAAAAATAGAGGCCGTTACTGCTAGGATAAATGAAGCAGAGGAGAGAATTAGTTATATAGAAGATCAAATCATGTAGAATAAAGAAGCTGAGAAAAAGAAAGACAAACAACTACTGGATCATGAGGGAAGAATTTGGGAGATAAGTGATACCATAAGACAAAATAGTATTAGAATAATTGGGATCCCAGAAGAAGAAAGATAGAGTGTGGCAGAAGGTCTATTGGAACATATTATAGTGGAGAATTTCCCTAATTTGGTGAACAAGCATCACAATCCAGGAGATACAGAGAACCCCCTCAAAATAAAAAAAATAGGTCCACACCCAGTCATCTAAGAGTAAAACTTATAAGTCTCAGTGACAAAGAGAAAATCCTGAAAGAAGCTCGGCAGAAGCGTTCTGTAACATACAATGGCAGAAATATTAGATGGCAGCAGACCTATCCACAGAACCTGGCAGGCCAGAATGGACTGACATGATATATTCAGAGCAGTAAATGAGAAAAATATGCAGCCAAGAATACTATATCCAGCTAGGCTGTCACTGAAAATAGGAGAGATAAAAAGCTTCCAGAACAAACAAAAACTAAAAGAATTTGCAAACACCAAACCAGCCCTATAGGCAATATTGAAAGGGGTCCTCTAAGCAGAGAGAGAGACTAAAAGTAACAGACCAGAAAGGAACAGAGACAATACAGTAACAGTCACCTCACAGGCAATCCAATGGCACTAAATTCATATCTTTCAATAGTTACCTTGAATGTAAATGGGCTCAATGCCCCAATCAAGAGACACAGGGTATCAGAATGGATAGAAAAACAAGACCTTCTAATATGTTGTCTCCAAGAAACTCATTTTAGACCCAACGACACCTCCAGATTTAAAGTGAAGGGATGGAAAACAATTTACCATGCTAATGGACATCAGAAGAAAGCAGGGGTGGCAATCCTTATATCAGACAAACTAGATTTTAAGCCAAAGACTATAAGAAGAGATGAGGAAGGACACTATATCATACTTGAAGGGTCTGTCCAGCAAGAAGATCTAACAATTTTAAATATCTATGCCCCTAACATGAGAGCAGCCAATTATATAAACCAATAAATAACTAAATCAAAGAAACACATCAGCAATAATACAATAATAGTAGGGGACTTTCACACCGCCCTCACTGAAATGGACAGATCATGTAAGCAAAATATCAACAAGGAAATAAAGGCTTTAAATGACACACTGGACCAGATGGACGTCACAGATATACTCAGAACATTCCATCCCAAAGCAACAGAGTACATGTTCTTCTCTAGTGCACGTGGAACATTCTCCAGAATAAAGCACATCCTGGGTCACAAATGAGGCCTCAACAGGTACCAAAAGACTGGGATCATTCCCTGCATATTTTCAGACCACAATGCTTTGAAACTAGAACTTAACCACAAGAGGAAAGTTGGAAAGAACTCAAATACATGGAGGCTAAAGAGAATCCTACTAAAGAATGAATGGGTCAACCAGGAAATTAAAGAAGACTTAAAAAAATTCATGGAAACAGATGGAAATGAAAACATAACTGTTCAAAATCTTTGGGACACAGCAAAGGAAGTCCTGAGAGGAAAGAAAGTATATAGCAATAAAAGCCTCTCTTAAGAAACAAGAAAGGTCTCAAATACACAACCTAACCCTATAACTAAATGAACTGGAGAAAGAACAGCAAAGAAAGCCAAGACCAAGCAGAAGAGAAGTAATAAAGATCAGAGTAGAAATCGATGAAATAGAAACTAAAGAACAGTAGAATAAATCTATGAGACTAGGAGCTGATTCTTTGAAAGAATTAACAAGATTGATAAATCCCTGGCCAGACTTATCAAAAAAAAGAGAAAGGACCCAAATAAATAAAATCATGAAAGAGGAGAGTACCAACACCAAAGAAATACAAAATATTATAAGAACATATTATGAGCAACTATACGCCAGCAAATTTGACAATCTGGAAGAAATGGATGCATTTAGAGAAACATAAACTACCAAGGGCACCTGGGTGCCTCAGTGGGTTAAGCCTCTGCTTTCGGCTCAGGTCATGATCTCCGGGTGCTGGGATCAAGGCCTGCATCAGGCTCTCCTCAGCAGGGAGCCTGCTTCCTCCTCTTTCTCTCTCTGCCTCTCTGCCTACTTGTGATCTTTCTCTGTGTCAAATAAATAAATAAAATCTTAAAAAAAAAAGAAGAAGAAACATAAACTACCGAAACTGAACCAGGAAGAAATAGAAAACCTGAACAGACCCATAACCACTAAGGAGAATGAAGCAGTCATCAAAAATCTCCCAATAAACAAGAGCCCAGGGCCAGATAGCTTCCCAGGGGAATTCTACCACACATTTAAAGAAGAATTAATACCTATTCTCTTGAAACTGTTCCAAAAAAATAGAAATGGAAGGAAAACTTCCAAAATTATTTTATGAGGCGAGTGTTATCTTGATCCTAAAACCAGACAAAGACCCCATCAAAAAGGAGAATTACAGACCAATATCCTTGATGAACACAGATGTAAAAATTCTCACCAAAATACTAGCCAATAGGATCCAAAAGTACATTAAAAGGATTATTCACCAAGACCAAGTAGGATTTATTCCTGGGCTGCAAGTTTGGTTCAACATCCACAAACCAATCAATATGATACAGTACATTAATAAAAGAAAGAACAAGAACCATATGATCCTCTTAATAGATGCTGAAAAGCATTTGACAAAGTACAGCATCCTTTCTTGATCAAAACTCTTCACAATGTAGGGATAGAGGATACATACCGCAATATCATAAAAGCCATCTATGAAAAACCCACAAAGAATATCATTCTCAATGGGGAAAAACTGAGAGCTTTTCCCCTAAGGTGAGGAACACAGCAGGACTGTCCACTATCACCACTGCTATTCAACATAGTACTAGAAGTCCTAGCCTCAGCAATCAGAAAACAAAAAGAAATAAAAAGCATCCAAATCAGCAAAGAAGTAAAACTTTCACTCTTTACAGATGCTACAATACTTTATGTGGAAAACCCAAAAGACTCCACTCCAAAACTGTTAGCTCTCTGACAGGAATTCAGTAAAGTGTCACGATATAAAATCAATGCACAGAAATCAGTTGCATTTCTACACATGAACAGCAAGACAGAAGAAAGAGAAATTAAGGAGTCGATCCCATGTAAAATTGCACCCAAAACTATAAGATACCTAGGAATAAACGTAACGAAAGAGGCAAAGAATCTGTACTCAGAAAACTATACAGTACTCATCAAAGAAATTGAGGAAGACACAAAGAAATGGAAAAACGTTTCATGCTCATGGATTGGAAGAACAAATATTGTGAAAATGTCTATGCTACCTAAAGCAATCTACACATTTAATGCAATCCCTATCAAAATACCATCAATTTTTTTCAAATAGATGGAACAAAAAATCCTAAAATACCATCAATTTTTTTCAAATAAAATTTATATGGAACCAGAAAAGACTCTGAATAAGAGTTGAAAAAGAAAACCAAAGTTGGTGGCATCCCAATTCCAGACTTCAAGCTCTATTATAAAGCTGTAATCATCAAGACAGTATGGTACCAGCACAAAAACAGACACATAGATCAATGGAACAGAATAGAGAGCCCAGAAGTGGACCCTCACTCTATGGTCAACTCATTTTTGACAAAGCAGGAAAAAATGTCCAATGTTAAAAAGACAATCTTTTTCAACAAATGGTGTTGGGAAAATTGGACAGCCACATGCATGAGAATGAAACTGAACCATTTACTTACACCACACACAAAAATAGACTCAAAATGGATGAAAGACCTCAATGTGAGACAGGACTCTATCAAAATCCTTGAGAAGAACACAGGCAGCAACCTCTTTGAACTCAGCCACAGCAATTTCTTCCTAGAAACATCATCAAAGGCAAAGGAAGCAAGGAAAAAAAATTAACTATTGGGACTTCATCAAGATCAAAAGCTTCTGCAAAGCAAAAGAAACAGTCAATAAAACCAAAAGACAACTGACAGAATGGGAGAAGATATTTGCAAATGACATATCAGATAAAGGGCTAGTATCTAAAATCTATAAAGAACTTATCACACTCAATACCCAAAGAACAAATAATCCAATCAAGAAATGGGCAGAAGACATGAATAGACATTTCTCCAAAGAAGACATCTAAATGGCCAAGAGACACATGAAGAAGTCGTGAACATCACTTGGCATCAGGGAAATACAAATCAAAACCTCAGTGAGATACCACGTGACACCAGTCAGAATGGTAAAATTAACAAGTCAGATGTTGGCAAGGATGTGGGGAAAGGCTAACTCTCCTACTCTGTTGGTGGGAATGCAAGCTGGTGCAGCCACTCTGGAAAACAGTATGGCAGTTCCTCAAAAAGTCCAATATAGAGCTACGCTATGGCCTGGCAATTGCACTGCTGGATATTTACTCTAAAGATAAAAATGTAGTGATCCAAAAGGGCACATACACCCAAATGTTTATAGCAACAATGTCCACAATACCAAAACTATGGAAAGAACCTAGATGTTCATCAACAGATGAATGGTTCAAGAAGATGTGGTATATATATACAATGGACTACCATGCAGCCATCAAAAGAATGAAATCCTGCCATTTGCAACGATGTGGATGGAACTGGAGGGTATTATGCTGAGTGAAATAAGTCAATCAAAGAAAGACAATTATCATATGATCTCTCTAATATGAGGACTCTGAAAGGCAGGACAGAGGGTCATGGAGGTTATGGAGGGAAAAAATGAAACAAGATGGGACCAAGAGGGAGACAAACCATAAAAGACTCTTAATCTCAGGAAACAAACTGAGGGTTGCTGAGGGGTAAGGGGGAGGGATAGGATGGCTGGGTTATGGAAAAAAATTAAAATAAAAAAAATGGGCAGAGGACCTGAAAGTTTTCCAAAGAAAACATACAGGTGGCCAACAAACCAATGAAAAGATGCTCAACATCAATAATATTCAGGAACTACAAATCAAAAACCACAATGAGATATCACCTTACACCTGTCAGAATAACTAAAATCAAAAAGACAAGAAATAACAAGTGTTGGCGAAGATGTGGAAAAAGGAAACCCTCATGCACCCTTGCTGGGAATGAAAATTGATTCAGACACTGTGAAAGACAGTATGGAGCCTCCTCAACAAATTAAAAATAGAACTATCCTATGATCTAGCAATTTCAGTACTGGGTATTTACCCAAAGGAAATGAAAACACTAATTCAAAAAGGTATATGGACTCCTATGTTTATTGCAGCATTGTTTACAATAGCCAAAATACAGAAACAACCTAAGTATCCACTGGCAGATGCAGGGATAAAGAGGTTGGGGTATACATATATACAATGGAATATTACACAGCCATAAAAAGGAATGAGGTCTTTCACCTCAGTGGTTGGACCTGGAGGGTACTAGGCTTAGTGAAATAAGTCAGATAGAGACAACTACCATATGATTTCACTTACGTGTGGAATCTAAAAAGTCTGCAAGTGAAAAACAAACAGAGAGGAGAAACAGACCCACAAACACATAGAAGATGCCAGGGAGAAGGACTGGGACGGTGGCCAAAATGGGTAAAGGGGAATGGGAGACACAGGCTTCCAGTTATGGGATGACTATGTCACAGGCATGAAAGGCACAACATAGGGAAATGGGCAATGGTATTATAATAGCATTGTGTGATAACACATGGGAGCTATACTGTGGTAAGCACAGTTTAACATATAAACTTGTCTAATCACCCTGTGGTACACCTGACACAAGTGTAACATTGTATGTCAACTATACTTCAATTCAAAAATAAAAGTTGGGGCCCCTGGGTGGCTCAGTTGGTTCAGGGTCTGCCTTCCATGTATGTCATGATCCCAGTGTCCTGGGATCAAGCCCCACATCAGGTTCCCTGCTCAGTGGGCAGTCTGCTTCTCCCTCTGCCGCTCCTCCTGCTCATGCCCTCTCTCTCTCAAATAGGCTTTACAAAATAATAAAAATAAATTAAAATTTATATTTAAGAAGCTACACTTTTTCATAAAATAATAGTATGGAATTCGTTGACACTTATGAAAATCTCGAATAAATTTTAGAAATGTGATTAAGTCTCCCACTCGAATAAAGAAGGCATCAGCTCATACCTTTTGAAGTTTTCATTTAAATGGCTATTCTGTATATAGCTTACCAGTTTTATTGAACTGTAGTATGTTTTTTAATATATACAATAAAGCTGACTTTTGGTTAAAATGTTACTAAGCTTGTAAGAGTTTTAAGTGAGAGCGCCCAGGTCCCCAGTGCTCACTAAACAATTTCAGGTCCCCAGGGAACCGAACTGATATTTCCCGAAAGGGGTCCCTGAACTCCTTATGAAGTACTTACTCAAGACATAGATATAAAGAAGTCCAGAAGAATTCAGGCTATTAGAGCAGCAACAACAAAACCCTTGCTATAAATAACCAGGTTACCTGGTGTGTGTGTGTGTGTGTGTGTGTGTGTGTGTGTGTGTGTGCAGGTAAGTATGGATTGCATGAAATGGAAAAGGAAATTCTGTTTAGACAAGTCAAGTCTTCAGTTCATTGGATGTATGTGCGAGAATGTTTATCACAGCATCGCTGGTAGCCTCAGAAAATGGAATGAGCTAAATGCCCTTTGATGGCGGAAGGAGTAGACCATGGTACAGCCACACCTCACAATATTCTGCAGCCAGAATGAAAAATGGGTCACAATATACCAGTTAAGTGAGTGAGGTTTCTAGGAAGTACTGCTGATTGAATCAAAGTATACAAAAGACGTATATTGCACTTATTTTCCAAAGCAAATAATAACACGGAGGCCGTGCGTGCAATACACAAACGCCCCTTTCTCTCCAGTCCTCCTCTTCTTGAGTTCAGATAGCAAGTTCAGATTATGAGATTTCATTATAACGAAAGACACCTGCATAGGCATATGATGTATATTTATGTCTGCAGATCAAGAAACAGCAGCTTTAG
Source organism: Spilogale gracilis (assembly GCA_004023965.1). Taxonomy (NCBI): domain Eukaryota; kingdom Metazoa; phylum Chordata; class Mammalia; order Carnivora; family Mephitidae; genus Spilogale; species Spilogale gracilis. The sequence continues at coordinate 7,617 of PITA01030753.1, read as the reverse complement.
GAGAGCCCACGTCTGCATTTATAAAAGTATTTGTGTAAATACATGTAATAACATTCATATACAATTTTTAAAAGGAAGAAATGACACAGGTGAATTATTTTAATTTGCATCATTTGTTTTCTTCTGGTGTTTTTATTCCCATAAATAGTAACTACACTGGGTATTAGACAATGTTTGAACTCCTACATGTTTTGCTTTGTCCTCATCGTGACCTTCAGAAGGAGGTGTAGGTGAGGAAAACGGTCCTGAGTCTAAGTCACTTGCTGTAAGCGTACGTGACCCGAGCCTGTAGGACTGGACCTGTAGCCCAAGCCCGCCTAACCCCAGAACCTTTTTACTATTCACAGGAGCCTCCTGAAATCCTGGTTTTTCCCTGAGCCCTAAGGCCCCCACAGGGAACCCCACAGAATCAGCTCTAACACGGAAGACATTCTTTGCAACTAAAGCAATCACCAACCACGCCTCGGTCCGCAGGCCTGGGAACTGACCAGGGCATCGGATTCTCAGTGCAACGGTGGCCACTGGTGACCCTTAGACACCAACAACATCTGGGCCTCTCATCCCAAAACTGAGCACCAGACACCAGCAGCTCTGTTATTCAAGAATACTTAGGAGGGGCCTCCTTCACACTCAGAAGGAAAATTCTCCCCACGACTGTGGCAGGGTCTTTAGTACATTTCCAGTCTGTGCCCCTGGACTCAGGTTTTTATTTGATCTTTTTTTACAGACAGATTGGCCTGAAGAAATGTGGAAAAGGGAAGACTTATTAAACACACGCATGCGGTAGACACTAACCAGGGGGGCACACCCCCGCACCGGCAGGCACTTGCCAGCTGGGCCAATGATCAAGTGTTATCAGGGAAAATGAGCCCACACCATCCCGTATGGGAAAGGCGAACCAACCGGAAACAGCAGTGCTACCTCGAAGACAGTTGCTCTTGGAAAGCTCACGTCAGGCCCGGGTGCAGTTTTCCAACCGATGAATCTGCAAGGCTCTTGCTAGGCGCTCTGCCGACGACACTCCCTTTCCCAGTTCAGCGCCGAAGTGTTTGAATGTACAGTCCCCGTACTTGCCTCCTCACCTGCCCACATGCCCCACAGAGCACCGCTTTCTGGGGTCTGATCCTCTTTCTTGGGGACCTTGTCTATCCTGCGCCCCTGGGGGTTCTCCTGCAACTCCTACGGATTCCACACTCAGCTCACAAGCCCCGCCTATTAAAAGGCCTTGCACAAAGTGAACTGAGACTAGTTGCTAGGAATTAACTGATGATAGGCATGGTTCAGTAGCCTCTGTCCCTGATGAAATATGGGAATAAAAGTCATTCTCTCCAAATTCTGACACAGCACTGTACCTTTTTTTCCCCCCAGTAAAAACTATAGAACTTAAATTGTTTCATCTTTTTAGTCTTTTCAGGAAACATGATCCATCATGAGACTTGGGACGGCCTGCAGACACATTCCAGCACTTGTTGGTATGGACCAAGGATGAGGCAGTGGGATGAGAAAGTCAGGAGCCCAGCCTCGAGGTCATCTCGGGGTATGCCCCCAAATCTGAAACTCAGGAACCCTGTGACATTACACGAGTTATTCTCTTCCTGACTCCGTTCCCTCACATCGAAGGGGGACAGAATACCACGTGCTTCGTGGGGTATTGTAAGGATTCAATGAGAGAATGGTCACCTAGGATTATGTCCGGCAATGAGAGCTTTGAGAACTCATTAACAGTGAACGGCTACTCAGGAAGGCGAGCCTGTGTGAAACCACCAGAACTTTCCCTGCCCCTGTCTCTGTAAGGCACTGTCTTGCACAAGGTGCAGAGATGCCCCTTCATAAACTGCCAGCCCCAACCACAGCATTCCAGGCCTTAGCCAAGCTCCGTGCTTTACCGCCCCTCCACGCAGAGTCTGTTCCCACTGAAGTGCCGTCCAAACGTCCACCTCTGGCAACTCCTCCGCCTCCTCAAGGCCAGGCTCAAATCCCGCACCATCGGCGATGCCTTCCCGGGACTCCAGGGAGAGGGGCTTCCAGAAGCTGGCTGTCTTCCCCACTCACACAGCCTTCATCTCATCATGCACTTGCACAATCGTTTATGAGTAACTTTTACACCTCGTGCTTGAGGCAAGCACCATGAAGACCTGCACATTTTGGTTTTCCTCATACAAACCTTGCTCAAGAAATATCTGCTACTGCCTCGTCTCTGAACCACTCCATTCAGACGTGCCAACAAGAGAACCTCGCAAACCCCGCAGGCGCTGGGGGTTGGCAGGAGAGTTAAAAATGATAACTTCAGATGAAAAAAAAATCTTCACAGAATAATTAAAAGTCTCGTGCTAGCTTATTGCCATTCTCTGTTTTGTTTCTATCTTGAAAGCAATGACAAAAGATGCTAAGGAGCTGTGACACACTTCGTGTCTCTTCATACGCACAGGGGTGGGAGAGGGCGATGTTCCCGAAGGCACTACTCCCCGCCCCCCCGAGTCCCCAAGCCCGGGCGCTCCCCTTCCTTTGCCTTGTCCACTTCTGGCCCCAGCTCCCTGCATTCAAATCCCACCTGACTTCCACCTGGGGAAAGTGCTATGAATTCCGCCTATTGATTAGGCACTTACTGTATACCAGCCACTACGGAAAGCACTTTGCAATCAGCAGCGTGCTGGTGGGCACTCAGCGGGCCCTGCAGGGAGGGAAGAAAGCCCCTGCTTGTAGAGTTTGTCAGTTCCCATGGTGTAAATACAGCCAACCCCACTCTAAAGCCTATTTTGAAAAGGAGACTTTGTTCCAGCAGGATTGTATATCAGGGAATGCCTGAAGCAGAATGTGCATTTCAGCCTGTGCACGGGGTTCTGTCCCCAGAGCGCCAGGTGAGCGTGGCAAGGACCTCCAATCACCCACACGCTCACCCTGAGCCGCACCACGCACATCTAGGGACCCAGCTTTCCTCCTGCAGATACGGTGGCGGCCCCATGGCCCCCGAACGCAGACACACACTCGCACAGCAAACGCCGGGTCTGTTTCCAGGCGACCTTCTCTAAGTGGCAGTGGTAGTGGGCAGGTCATTTCTTCACTAGTGAACATGTACAAACTACCATTTTTATTGGGTTGTTTTCCTTTCATGATGTGTCACCAGTCAAGTTTCTGGGCATGGTGGCCCTAATCCCATTTTCCCATGGGCCCTGTGGTTTTCATCTACACTTTTGCACCAAGGGCTGAGTTTTAGAGACACAGATGTAGCCTTAGAACAAAGTGACTGTGTCACCGTGCTAGGGCCCCTCCTTCCGCAAGCTCTCACTTGGAAGAGCTCACTGTGTGTGGTCTGTCCCAACTCTGCACTGGTGGCATCACTGTGGTAGCCTGAAATCTGCCAGGGGGGCTGTCTAGGAGATGGGACTCAAACATCACATCCCTAATGTTCCCAGTGCTGCTGGGACAGACCCCAGGACCCCTGCCAGGAACCAGTCCTGGCCTGCGACTTGTTCCTTTGTGCCAGGGCTGGCCGCCTCCTCCTGCCATCCTCCTACACCTCATCCCCCACAAGAGGAGTGATGGGGGCTACCCGGGAGAAGCCTCAGGCTCCATCTCCACCTGGTGGGAAGGCCCAGCAGCGCCTCCGTCCTTCTAGAAGGGGAAACAGTGGACCTCACCATCTCCCTGGCTTCAGAGTCCTCTCAATCTGGGCTCACATCCCAGCGGCACGGCTCCCCAGCGTCTGCCCTGTGACCTTGTGCTGCTTAATGAAGCTCCCCAGGCTTCAAGGTTTTTTGTCTATAAAATGGTGATAATAATACCTCAGTTGAAGTATTAGCATGAACATGAAACGAGGCGACCCTTAGAAACTCAGGGAGGGGCTCACGCGGGCTCACGTCTGAGAACCACAGCCCTGGCCGCGCGCTCCGATCGCCAGGCCTGCCGCTCATCTGCAGAGACTCGGAGGGAACCGGGCAGCATCTCCTCCACTGTGCATTTCACATCCACACACGATGAGTGGAGAATACTTGTGCCGTCTGCCTTCCTCTCGGGACTGGGTAGTCACAGTGGACAGCAAGAGGAGGACCATAAGCATTACCTCTGCACGTGTGACCTGCCAGCACGGGCCGCACTGGGACAGCCGGCTGGAAATGCACCAACCTGGGACCCTTCCAGCTGCTGAATCAGACCCCGAATTGAACAATCGCCAGGGGACTCTGGGACACGGGAATATTTGATAAGCACTCATCCAGTACGCACTGACACAGAGAAGGACCCCAGGACAGAAGGAAAGAATAAAGAGATCATTAAATGGGAAGTGAAATAGAACTCCTGGGCTTAGGCTCAATGTGGGTCCACGAGCCCAGCCTCCAGCCCACCCCTGCCTGCTCGTGGCAAGAGAACTGCCTGAAGCTCATGGGTTATGGCCCTTCCGAGCTGGGAAAAGGATCTTGGGCTGAACTTTCCCCTGGTGTCTTATATTAACTCATTTAGAGCTGACGTCACAATGCCGAAGCTTACTGCTTTCAAATTCATTTCAGGGGAAATGCTCTGAGAATTCAGTATGTGATCCCACTAGTTACAAGATCAGGTAGGAAAACAGAAGTCATTAAAACACATATTCCCTAGGGAATTGAGTAAGGAACTTGAGTCCCCATGTAAACCTTCTCCACTTCTCAATGCCTTTGCTTGTCAGTCTTTGCTGTTTTCACCAACATAGACACATCAGGACAAAATTCAAGGCCAATCAATCGTAAACTAAAACTGCACTTTCTCAAGAGATGGATCTACAAGAGTGCACGAGGGTGACACTGGAGGACGGCACTATCCCCGCACCCCACTGCCAGATGGGGCTCGGGCAGTCAAAGCAAGTAAGAGGGAAAGAGAGCCAGAAGGATGTGGATGGGATAGGTTCTTCAAACAAAATGATTTGATCAGCAAAAGACAATGAGCAGTTCTTAAGAAAATTGATGAAAACTATTTTTGCCAAAGTGACCCTATATGAATACTGAGAAAGTCAGATGACATTAAATTGTATCGTTTGTAGCTATCTTTTCAGTTCCAAAGTAATTCTGGCTGTTTTTGTTTTAGAAAAACAAAATGGGAAAGTAAAAATGTAAAATATTATACAATCATATCATAATAATGTGGGCTGTCATGAGGGAGAATAAGAATATTGGTCTAAGAGACTTCTTAAAAATAAATTATTATTTTGTATGAACTTAGTGTAATCTCTTATTTTGCCTTTATCCTTGTTAATGTGGATTTCCTTGCTGTTGTGTTGTTACATTATCTTTCTTAAAGAGTGAAGTTAACTTCACTGACTTGGAAATACAGCTTATCGCTTTGGAAAACAGTGTGGAAATTCCTTAAAAAATTAAAAATAGAGCTACCCTATGACCCTGCAATTGCACTACTGGGCATTTACCCCAAATATACAGATGTAGTGAAAAGAAGGGCCATATGTACCCCAATGTTCAATGGACGGGACTGGAGGAGATTATGCTGAGTGAAATAAGCCAAGCAGAGAAAGTCAAGTATCATATGATTTCAGTTACTTGTGGAGCATAAGGAGTAACATGGAAGACAGTAGGAGAAGGAAAGGAAATGGGAAGTGGGGCAAATAGGGGAAGGAGACAAAATATAAGACTTTGGACTCAGAAAGAAACTGAGGGTCTTGGAGGGGAGGAGGTGGGGGGATGGGCAAGCCTGGTGGTGGGTACCGACGGCACCTAATGCATGGAGCACTAGGTGTGGGGCATAAAGAAAATACAGCTTATATCTTTTATCTATTTCAAATTTCCAAAATTAAAAATAAGAATGAACGTCTTCTAGGATCTACTAGGAGGACCCAGAGAACGCTACAAGAACTAATCCTCCTTACATGACAGTACAATCTTTGCTAAGTGTTTTAAGAGGCTGACAGGGTTTGATATTGATAAGTTTTTAATCCGACATAATTCACTCACAGCAACATGGGTCAAAGTTCTTTTGCCTGTTTCCTGTTTGTGCATTGGACACTTCTGTCAGTTTTAGCTTATGATTTCCATCAAAAGAATGAGAGATGAGCTTTCCTTTTTCTAAGCCTCTCTTCAGTGGGGAGAATAGTCTACCTGTTTTGCATTTGTAAGTGTCCTAGAAAGAACGTCCCAAGAGCCCCAGCTGAGAAAGACCTTCCCCACAGCAGGCCCTTTCTCCTTAGAAACTTTTTTCGTTGAGAGGCACCTGGATGGCTAAGTTGGTTAAGTGTCGACTTTTGGTTTCAGTTGAGTCATGATCTCATGGGATGTGGGATCAAGCTCCATTCAGGCTCCACAGTCAGCTAGGAGTCTGCCTGAAGAGTCTCTCCCCCCCATCCACGCGCATGCTCTCTCTCTCTCTCTCTCTCTCTCTCTCTCTCTCTCTCTCTCGAGTAAATGGATAAACCTTAGAAAGAAAAGGAAGGAAGGAAGGAAGGAAGGAAGGAAGGAAGGAAGGAAGGAAGGAAGGAAGGAAGGAAGGAAGAGAGCTCTATGTTATACATGGAGCTTTTTCTGCAAGTGATCATCAATGGGAGCGTCCTAATACTTAGGATGCAGAGGTCCATCTGGGAGGACTCCGCCCCATGAAGAAGCTCCAGCTTGGAAGTGAATCCTTATGGATCATGAGAACAATGTCAACGATGTCAGCCAGACCTTGGAAGTCCAAAGCAGTAAGAAAAGGCGGGGCCAGGGGGGATCTGCGGTAAAGGATGACATGACTCAAAGCCTAATCTAATTAAATCTTCAGATACTTCAGAACTACATGTACACAAAACTGATGACAAAAAATGAGATAAGGTAAAACTGTAAGTTTGGGCATCTGGTCTCTTGTACTGATTAATAAAGTCTGTGCGTCCTTTTTGGAAATGTACTTATTTCTTTCGACAGTCGTCTCTCACGCAGATTGAAAGCATCTAAGATGTGGATCCCATTGGTCTCCCATGTCATATCACTGTAGGCCCCTTGAAGCTCCGAAAGGCCAGTTATGGGGCAGCCAAGGCCCTGGAGCCGTTTCTCACTGGTTGGGGTGTCCCCTCAGCAGGGGATCTAAAAAATCACCTTCTGATTTGACCAAACGTCACAGAAGATGCATCACTTCTCTAGAGTAACAAATTACATCACAGACAATGCAACATAGATGTGCTGACTCCACTTCCCAATGTGCTTTATGTCTTCTACTGGAGTTTACCTTGGTATTCTTTTTCCTTCTAAAGTCTCACAGAACTTCAACTCAAGTAGAACATCTCTTTCAAACCTGGTTCTGTCCACCCTGAGATCCATTCTTCAGAACCTTCTCTGACCTCCTGGTGGGCCTCCCAGGTTTATTACTGCAGAAGCTTACAGCTAAATTGCCATAGTTTCTCTGCTTCCCTACTAATTGCCCTTCCAACTGATTTCAGGAGTGGTGTTACCTTTCTTTTAAGATTATTTATTTGACAGAGAGAGAGCACAAGCAGGAGGAGTGGAAGGCAGAGGCAGAGGGAGAAGCTGTCTTCCTATTGAGCATGGAGCCCAATATGGGACTTGATCCCAGGATCATGACCTGAGCCGAAGGCAGACACTTAACTGACTGAGCCACCCAGGCGCCCTATGAGTGATGCTAGATTATTCTTCCTAAAACCTCACACCTATGAGC